>JAQGCA010002402.1:0-14035 GCA_034698945.1 Protaphorura quadriocellata | reverse complement strand
GGGGGTCGTTGGTATGGGACGAATGGGACAAAGCCTATAAAAAAAGAAGGAAAAGGACATAGAATAGAGAGACAGGTACATTGAATGGGGGAAGGACAAAGTTTTTGGGACATTGTCACCAGCGTTCACTTGGAGCCACGCCTTATCGTCTCCGCCTCTCACGAAACTCCAATACTGGTGAGAGGACACGAAACGCACGCGACATTCCACTTTCCGTCTCTTTCTCTTATTTGTCCTCAGAGCTGGGATCCGGTATGCTAAAAAGGCTAGAGATCATTCCATGCACCACCTAAGCTTGTCACGAGCAGACCCGATCACTTTTTAGTCCTTTGAGCTCTTTCATAATACTTTCGTTAACCCTTCGAGATTTCGAGAGTAATTAAGTAATTTGATGACACAATGTGACATCTTCGATGGCCGCATTGTGTGAGCTATGGAGGGATGACAAAAATAAATACAAAATCATATCCAATCTAATCGAAACCACTTTAAATTAGTAAGCAATTAAAGCTCATTCCGCCTTTGCGAAATTTATTCCTCACTGATTTTGTGCTGAAGCTGGATGACATAGCAAAATTTGAACCGCAGTTGCAAATGCTACTTAATTTCCCTATAATCTCTTTATTTGTATTCATCAACTTGAAAGTTTGAAAACGGGTTCATATGTATACGACGTGTTCATTGATGGTCTTTCATTCCAGACACTGTCCAATAACTAATTTAAATTTTACACGAGCGATGGTGACAACTATGATGTCATTTTAAAGTAATGTACACGGGACATGAGTTATAGTCACCGCCGTCTTGCTGATGTGACCTCTCATATTGCTGTGTATGTTTGTAATGACATTGATGAAATAATCTAAACTGAACCGCACGCTAAAATTAGAAAATATTCTAGGAATGAAGCCGTTATTTGAGATCTTTTGGCCATTTCTGAATGGCTTTCTGAATGTTCTTCTCTGTTTTTTTGCTGGAATAAAAATAGAAAATGTCACAGGAGGACGAAGAATCGAAAGTTTTGTAGCCTGGGAATCGACATTTCTAGGATTATTCTTTGGACTGTTAGTTGTGCACAGTGGTTTACCAAAATCCTTTCCTTTTTGCGCATCCTTCCGTCTACTTCTAGCACCGCACCCAAGGATTCGCACTCTCTACAACTCCTTCCTGCTTCTCTAACCTTATATCGATCCATCCTTCGTTTTGCGAAAAAATGGCCGCTCTCCTCACCTAAACTTTACTTTATTCCTTGTAAAACTAGTAGTAGTCCTCAAGTCCGTCGTCCTTTTTCCATTTCTACATGTTACTTCTAATAAAATCCTGTCTGTCGTGTAGAAGTTCAAACACATGTCCTACTGCGTGCATACCCGGAGCTAGAACTAAATCCTAATCCGAAACTCCGAAAGGATTCTGATTCTATAGAACTACAGAATAGACAATTTTACGTATGTACATAGGTTTTGTCTACTCCGTCCGGAACCCCAGCCAGATTTTTGTAGCTCAGCTGCTATATTCGACAATGGACAATCGACACGGAGGACATTATGATTTTTCTTTGTATTCCGGACTGACGAATCAAATTCATGGACAAATCCTATTCAGAGTCCGAAATCTGATATAAAGTCTCCTGCAGTCCAAATATTCCCCGGCCTACTCCCAATTTTTAGAAATTAGAGCATAAAGGATGGTCTATGTTTGTATTTGAATGCAAGGCTCGGTCGGTAGTCTATCATCCGTAGAATAAATAATATGATGTATGTACATATTTATATTTGAATTTAGTTTGAGTCCTCCATTAGCAATATGGATGACGTTCGGCCTTCTTTACCATTGTGGCAGGGTCCCATTGAATTGAAACTTTTTAGGGTCCTTCCTTCCTGATTGATAATTTTTTTGAAGGGTCTCCTCCACGTCACGTCACCCTATATTATTTCTCTTCCACTCCTTTGCATTCGAATAGAAAGGTCGGTCCGTCGTTTTTTTGAAAAGAGACATTAGAAAATAATGGATGGTTGAAAATATATATAATATCCTTATGTCATGTCATATTATTCCATGCATGAATTGAATATACAAAATTGGGTCTGCTTTTTAATAAAACAGTCACTCTTGTCGTTTTTCGGTTTGTTTTTCTGCCCTGGCTTCTGTTCACTGTTCAGTTGTCCAAAACATGAGCTACCGCTATATACGCCTTCTTCGTCATTGTGTCTTTGCATTCAATTTTCAATTCAATTCATCAAGTAGCTGAAAAAGAAGACAAAAAAAGAAGATCAAAAATGTTAACGCATATAATAATGGCTTTGTGGGATGTCGATGTCAAGGAACGTCACGTGGGAATCTTTCCTCAGAGTTGAATTCACACGTGTAAATTATTTCACTTTTTTCAATTGCTTACGTAGATGGATTGGTCAGATTTAAGTAGGCAGGAACGAAATGGACTGACATACAGGGGAATTTCAGTTTCAGCATCAGAATCAGATATGATGAGAGTGATTGCGTTAACTTAGGAACAATTTAGCAGCATTTTGTATCTCAAGACAAAAAAATAGGGCAGGTCGGTGGGTTGACTTGGAAATTGGAATGGAATGACGTTTATGACATGAAGTGTTTGTGTGCGGCCTAAGACTGGTCACTTTTTCTCATTATTCACTGGGGGAAACAAAAACTTAACAAAGTAGCCACACTGCCGGATACCACAGAATTCTGGGATCATAAGGATATTAGGACACATTCATTTTTTAACTGATTTTGGATGGTAGACTCATTTCTGGCTCTAAATATTTAACCTGTAAATTTTTGTCATGTATTTTCGGTTTGGTATTCGATCGACCTTCCCTTGTAGCCTGCATTTTTTACCTTACTTTCGACTTCTTCACTTTTCCTTGATTTTATTTGTCTGTTCTGAATTTGACACTGCCCGATGCCCTCATCATAAAAAGTGTAAGGATGTCGTAATAATGAAGTGGTAGCTTATAGCTTGGGAAAGAGTTTAAAAGTTAATGATGTCTGGGATGGACACAGTGATTGGTGATTGTACATCGTTGTAGCTGTAGGTTAAATTTTTTGGATGTCAGGGTCTTCTTTATTATTTTTTTTCTTCAAAACTTCTTATTCTTTGACTCCGTCCATCCGTCCGTCCGTCCTGTCGATGATAAGATCCGATTTTATCTCACATAATACGAGTACATGTCCATTTCTTTGTGGACGGACGAACGGACGAAGAAAAACATAAATTCCCTCAGGAACCATGAATTAACTATAAAGGTAACGCCAACCAACCAACCCTGGTAATTCCAGAGGTTGTCTATCTAAGACTGTAATTTTCTAACAACAACTTGTGTAACGACTACGACGAAGGACTTTTTTAACACACTTGGGAGTACAGAGTGTGGAAATTCCAAACAGATTATAAATGCAGGACGACCATAAGAAGGTGTACGTACGATGTACTATTTTATCGTCTCTACGTGTTTTATGTTATTATAGGATTGGAAATATACCTGACCTTTGTAAGTAATAGGCTTAAATTAAATGCCAGCGGTTATAATGTCCCCTCTTTGCCCTACATGCAATTACATTTCAAAAATGGCAGCTTTTATTTTAGATGAACGTTATCTAGCAGTATTATACTCCTGATACTCATGTGTTCCCTTATATGGTCCTCACACTAGGGAGTTCCTTAATCTTCTTTATTGTTTATGATACTACAAAGTTGTACGCCGGTCAATGATATTTTCGACGGACAACAATGGGATTAAATCCTCCTGCTTGGCTATGCGTGACTTGTTCACCTTGATTGAAGCTTAAACGTGTATTTTAGCAAATTAGCAATACTTTTTATGATTCTATGTCACTTAAAATGTCCTCGTCATGTGGCACCTTAGGCATGTGCTCATTAAATCTAAAAAGATAGTAGCATTAGTTTTACACGACGGTATTTTCCACTCACGGATTTGGAAATTGTTTCAATTTTAATAAAACATTGAAAAGTGGGATAAAACGGGCCTCATATTTCTGGCTTAAAATTCTAAATAAATGAAATACTGTTGGTTATACTCTATCCTGAGTTGGGGGATGACAGAATTGGCATAGTACACATTCTGAGTCAAATGAGGGCATATCGTCTACTTCTACGTGGGAGGCATCCCCCGATCCGGCCTTGTAAGCTCAGAATTTGCCACATTTTGACGATTAAAACCCTAATTAATTATGGTATATGCCAGTCCGGTGCTCCCAACATTTTATTATGCTCCCACTTTTAGTATAGAAAGATTGTCTAGTACTGCAGTAATTTCCGACGAGATAAATAAACATTGACTCATCTGCTTGTGCTTCCTGCTCTGCTTTCTCCCCTTGTGACTTAATTACAAGTCCTGCTATGAATTCCCCTCATTTCCACGTACATTTGGATTGTATAGTAAAATTGAATTTTGTGTCTCTAATTCATCCCTCTTCTCTTGTTTTGTTGTGTCGACAGTTTTTGAGAAACTCCTGAGGGATGAGACGTTGTCCATTTTTGATGTTTGCAGTCTGGCACTCTACGGAACTCATGCTCTCCCGATTCGCCTCAAGATTGTCATTGTGAGTGAAAGCAAGTATTTTCTCTGTATTTTCTCCAGACCAAGATCCGGGTATTTCCCGGGAAATGCCCGGATCTCCTACATTAAATGGCAAGCTCGCCACGTTATTCCCCAAAGCATTGTTCTCTCGACTTCGAAGAGTCTTCCATCGTTTGGACCAAAATCTCTCGGACAGACGGGTGGACGGACGGACGGACGTAATTCCGGTTCGTCCGAGTTCTAACTCTCCTATTTTCCCGAATGTCGAATTTGAGAGTCTCTTTTGGGGGTTTCGCTCGAATGAGAAACGTTATGCTGGAAATGGAAGTTGAGCTATGTTATTTTGACAAGGGACAATAATCAGTCGTGAAATCCGATATTGGAAACATGAAATTGGCCGGATTTTTAGTACATGGGAATTTTCATAAGCGTAGGAAGTAAAAATACAGGGTGTCTCGAAAATATTTGATAATTTGTTGGGAAAGTTTGCAGGCACGACGTTGTGTGAGTTAACGAAAGTACAAGGTGTCTCACAAGTTTTTCTGAAATTTAAATTTTGTCAGCATATAAATGATTATTTGGATAGTTAACGGTTTTTTGTTGTATTGTACGCTGTATTTTGTACGATTGGCGATGCCGAAATATTTAGAAACTGATTTGGGTTGAAATTGCACCAAATTCTGACAAGTTCTTCGAATGTCGACATTTTTGTGACGAAGGATCCATAATTCACACACCGTGAAGAATTTGGACTGAATTGGTGAATTTCACGACCGAATATTGTCCCTTGTTATTGTATGTAGTAGTGTGGAGACTAATGAGTAGGTATATCTTGTGTGGGAAAACACTCAAGTGTTGAATGTGTTTTTGGAACTCCTGTAGGAACGACTCCTGAGTACTTTGCAGCCTGAAGAGATTGACAAGATTCTTCGGAGTTTTGGGTGGACTCCTCCTGACTTGGCCAGGGGATACATGATTCAAGTAAGTTCAACTCTTATAAGAACCTTACGGTGTTATATCTAGTTTTCAGAACACCCGAATGTACTTACTTGTACTTTCCTCCGAAACAATTCCCGGGTATCTAATATTCTCTTTGGGTGTGTTCATTCGTTCACAATGTTCAACTTATACCTTCTGCTTCTTGTAGAACGAGTAACACATTGGCACTTATGGTACAAGCAAGAGGCAGGGATTTCACATTGTAGCACAAGCACTTACGACCATCGACATAATATTATCTTACAAATGCATTCAGCGAGAACTGGGTATAATTGGCTACATTGCTATTTCCGAAGTTTGAACGATTCCGAGAAAGGTTTTACTTACTGTGAAATTGACTATCTTCAGCCGCCCGTTTTGCTAAATCTTTTTCAGAAATTGCAAAAACGGGCTGTTATTGAGCTCAATATCCAAGAATGGCAAGCAATTGGTTCAAGTTATGATCTATAAGTCGAGATTCCGTTATGGAATAATGAGCGACGTTTTCGTAAGAGAATGGACGCTGATTTTCAACTTGGCCTGCAGAATGTCACCCTAGTCATAGGAAAATATCAAATACTGCCAATAGCACGACTTCAGACCATAGGAAGCCCCAACATAGCGAAGTAGAAAGGGCTACCTCTAATTTATTGCACGAATCCAAAAAGAAAATCCTTCGATCTCTGAAATTCGACTCGATAAGCTTTTTGCGCTGGTTATGGACATTTCTTAAGGCGTAGCGTCCAATTTGAACACTCCCGGGTTAAGTAGTACTCTATGCCATGATGGATGCTAAAATAAATTGTAAATTCAATGTCAAAGGGACAAGCCTAAGAAATGTTGACTGTCTACATAAAATATTAGCACGACCATTGTCAAGCATGGTCATAGTCAAGACCGCATCACTTACCAGGAAGAAACACATTATGGAATGGATAGATGGAACGATCTATTTAGCAGTTAACACCCCGAAACATTCTTATTCTTATTATATTATATACGCTGTAATGTTTTGGATACAATAGTGTCCTGTCCTCCGCTTAACACCTTCTGTGAATATTATTACATTACATTAGATCATACATACATAGATATTCTTTTCATTATTATTATTACCTTCCTAGTCTGAGTCTTGAGCCTTCTGCTGTCGTGTCAAGTCCTGACAGCCCCAGAAGCTACTCTCATCCCTTTTTTTCCTATTCTTTTTCTTCTTTGTCTATCTCTTTATTCCCATTAAGTCACCATGGCATAGACTCCTTTCATGAATGTAAATATGTCTCGAATATACTTACCATATTTAAGTCTATGTTGCAGTTCGCAATTCTTTTGGGGTTTGATTCACCACAAATTTTTGGCCATTTTAAGCCTTTATTGGCATTTCTCTGGAGAAGTTGCTCTAAGACCCGTCGACCTAGATAATTAAACTAAGATCAATGTAGATCACAGACTGACTTTAGAAAGTGGGTCAAGTAGGAATTGAACCCACGAATAATTCAAGGAATAAGCCATACGCTCACTACGCTGCGCTGTTTCCTTTTCAGAAATGATTATTTTACATCAGCTCGGCGGATTATTTGTAAGCGGGGCTCTGTGTTTTTAATTGGTCAAAGCACACACCGGTCAGGTTTCATATAAAGTACAATCAAATAGATAACACGAATACACATTGATTGTCTTACATTATAGACGACACGTTTGGCATTTAAAAACTTTCCGTAAAGATTGACTGTAACATAATGTGGACATGCATAATATTCAATCGGTTGGATATATTTAAGTCTGACGTCCATTTTGTCCAGCTATATCCACTTAACACGGACGGACGGAACGTGGATGAGGAGAAAAGACAAAGACTTTTTGTCTGCGTTGCCTCGTTGTCCCAATAGACATTTCTTCCTTCATCGAATTTTCCTCCTCGTCACATGGACGAAGGATGATGCTGATGGTGATGGTCTGAATGGCTGTCATCATCCAACTCTGACCACCGTCGATTGCATCAACGAAAATATTTCCTTTTGGGAGTTGTAGACTCCCAACGGGTTTCTTCAGACGATTCTGACGGACGGTGGATTTTCGTAAGTGCAAGGGAATCCCAACGCCAACATCGATCTGCTTCTACCGTATTCTCACACGCACACAACATATATCAAAAGACCTGTCTTCTTCGTCTTCTTATTTTCTACCTTAACATCCACCCGGGTAGTGCAGGGTGGTCCATGTTTAGGGATACCGCCGAAAACGGCCAATTTTGCCGAATTTTCCGTCTGCGAATAGGAGAATTTGGAAGAAAATTGGTAATTACGCATATTTCAATACTTAGTAGCTGTCACTAGATAGCCATTTACGCCAAAAGTGATATCTCCGACTGGTTATGAACCACCCTATGTACCAAATACCGAACATACCCGCCCAAAAAAAATTATTCGGTCTTCTCTAGCGGTTATCTTTCTCGATTCCTTGCAGTGTCGTGCTTTACCGAGCCATAAGTCATACTGGATATATCGCCGTCTGTCATTCCCTAGGATAGGCAAGGCGTCATCTAGTGCACATGATCTTATACGAACGAATGCATTCTATTCATATCAAAAATCGTCCAGGAGTCCGCCCCTGAACAATATGAATTTTGTATGGACTATATGGACTGCATTTAAATTAAGCCCTGGTTCGACTGGGGTCAGTGTGCCCAGGGGGTCGTCATGTCCCGTCCCTTGAAAAAGATAAATCAAACCCGAGTTACCGTTGTCCAGAGTTTTCATTTTGAATTCGAATTTGATGAAACAATGCAAGTTAGACTGTACTATTCTTACCAGGGGATAAAATGATAGACTGCTGTGCTCTTTGGCTGCAGAAGAAGGCCTGGCCTTCATTATTGTTTATGTTTAGGACTAGAACTAGGGAAATGAAATTATAGCATGATAATGTCCATAAAATCTTGAAACAGTAACAATGTAATGTACATGGGCCATAGGGTAAAGTAACAGTATGGCCGAAGCCATTACACTGATTTGATTGTGAATCTATTAGTTGAGATGAGAGAGACTAGAGCTACATGGGTTATCCTGGGCTGCAAGATAAAATAAATAAATAAATATTTCCATCGGATATACCTATTTGTCTATGACATGACATGCGAGAAGATACGTAGAAAGAAAGGGTAGGACGATGCCGATAGCGTGCGTGACCAAATGTTCCCAGTTGGTCTTGATTCTGATAGTATGGACGCTTTTGTCCAACTACAAATGCCTTATGGTGTGGGCAGGGTGTAGCGAATTAAGGCGAGCGCTGAATTTAAGAAGATCCTTGTCTTTTGTATGCTGATTCCTAGGAAGTGCGCGGAAATCCCTTAAGGGCTTATTAGTTGAGTTAAACTGTAGCAATTATTCAAAACTTCACCGTAAGGAAGGATATGACAGAAGGAGTCCGGTCGTCGGTCTCAATTAGAACAGGTGTACACGTTTAGTATAATTCAGTCGTCGTACCGATTTTGACACCGATAATTAACGCGCCACGTGCGTGCGTGCATGTATGTATGCATAGTCATATGTCATTCCTTCGTGTCAATGCAATGGGAAGGAGGTGGGATTAGCGGAAATAGTGACCCTTAATCATGAAAATGAACGATTGCATTTTTTTAATTTTTAAGGACCCTCGAGGTGGTCTCCTCACGCGTTGGTCAATGCTTCCCAGGGAAGAAGAAATTTTGATTCTCCAGCAGTTCCTACGTTTTCCTCCAACTAGAAGTCTGAGCTTTGCGCTTCTTAGGGATGATTTCCCAGGGCCTCCACCGGCGGTCAGTCCGACCGTTAATAGACCAAAGCTACTCGCACTCCCACCAGGTACTTGTCACCTCCATTTTGGTTTCGGATTCACGTACTCATACATGCAATTAAATCTCTGTATATCGAACTCACAAAATGCACAATGCCGTTTAAATGCCGGCGGGACCCTATGTAATATGATTAACGAAAGCGTCCGATAAAGGGAGTGTCGATATAGAGAGATTTAACGGTACTGTGGACAAACGTTAAAATCAATGTTAATTTTCTTAGCGGACATTTCTACGTCTGCCCTCAACCTCTCTGCAGTTCACAATCATGAATCCTCTAGCGAAGAAGAGGAAGAACTTCCACAACCTCCAGTTGACCTCAGTTTTAATTCAAAATCAAATCATCACATGCATCACGTGAGTAGATCCGAGGAATCCTCTCAACGTGAGCGTGAGCGAGAACGGGACCGTGAACGCGAACGCGAACGAAATCGGATAATCGAAGAAAAGGTTATCAAGACAGAGAATCAGGTCACTTACGGCAATTGTGAGAATGAAATCAAATCAGAGGTCAAACCACAACCCCTTCAAAGGCAACACTGGAGCCCTGCTGCAAATACCTCCCAGCTTGTGAATCCAGCCACTGGTAAGGTTCCTTATGGTGAGGATTTCGCTGTTTTTTGTTGTTTTTCTTTTGCAAACCAGGATTTTTTTTTCATTGAAAGTGTTTAAAGTAGACGTCATTTCGTTTTAGAATTAAATATACGTACTTTACTCCAATGCTATACATTTTAAGGATGATGGTGACACTGGGAATCGAACCCAGGACTTGATCATTTTCGCGGCTATCCACATTGACGGTACAATGCCAACTGACACAAAGTAAAAACGTTGCTGATTGTTCCGGAGATTAGCCATGAAAGTGAAGTGTCTAGGTTCGATTCCTAGCGAGGCCATTTTCTGTATTGGAGTTAAGAATTTTATTTGTAACTGATCCAATTTAAAATTCCTTTATTTTTAGACCCGGTAATCTTTCATATTCTAGGGAAACGTCGAGTCCAGTGCTCCGTGTGTTTGAAGACATTCTGTGACAAAGGAGCCCTGAAAATCCATTTTAGTGCGGTTCATCTCCGAGAAATGCACAAATGTACAGTAGCCGGGTGTAATATGATGTTCAGTTCCAGGAGGTCACGAAATAGACATTCCGCGAACCCGAACCCTAAGCTTCATTCCCCACACTTGAGACGGAGGATTAGTCCACATGATGGACGGACTTGTCAAGCAGGGTTAGGATTAGGTGGCCCTCTCCTCGGCACACTTCTACCGCCAGAGTTTACAAATGGTGTCAAAGCAGAGGATTTGAGGTGAGCACCTGAACCCAAATTGTTTCTTTTCTTTTCTCTCGCATCAACGCGTCTCACATTTTTAAAGTAGTCATTACACGAAATCGTCCAGAAATGAAATCGAATAGAATAAACTCAGTTCAGCTTCAGTCTTCAATTTCCACTGCGAAGAAATGGTGTTTCGCTCTATCGCTCTCCTAGCGAACCTTGCCGGATTTGTCTACAATTTTGAACAGAAATGAGTATATTCATTCCAGGAAATTTGTAAACATCTCAACCTGAATGTCGACTTCGGTTGTCAGAGCTAGGAGAGCTACGATTCCGCCATTTTTCCGGCGTGACCGCATGGCTCAGGGGTTTTCGGGCCAGGTTTCACTGTAATGTGTTAGGAACAGCCGGTTGCGTGCAGATTGTGTATTAAGGGGCGATTCCATTTGGCAGATGATCTGTATTTACTACTGCAATATTTAGCTCGAGTCTAATAGCGAAAGTATAATGACAATGGAGCACTGCCTTGTAGCAGTAGTTGCAGGATCGCTACAGGTTAGCTCTCATGTGGAATCACCGCTTTCGTTGAATTCCATAAAAGTATAAGATAGAGTGTACTATACACACCGTTTAATGTTGCAGAAGCGCGGATATTATGGTTAACGTGTAGAGGTTGATGATGCATTTTTTAAGTTTGGATGTTTTTATTAATATTTTAGTCATCAAATCCCGGATTTTAGTCCATCTTCGTCTTCCTCATCACTAACGTCAGAAAAGTCAGCGCAATTACCGGAGGAGTGTCGGAAGGATGGAGCTCGAAAGCGGAAGTTGAGTAACCCAGTTCGTTTGCCGAGCGTTCCAGATGACTCGAATGATGATTTTTGTTGTTATGATGATGGAACTGAAGTAGTTCCGGATGAGGAACAAGAAGATGAAAAAAACCACCTGGAAAGACTCGAGTCCCTTCCAATTTTCTCTTCAAATCACTCAGACTCCGGGTCAAATGATGACAGCTCCCCTAACTCTGACGGAGACTCCATTCCAATTGACAAAGAGAATCCCCGGAGATGTTTGGCCTGTGGAAAAGTGTTCCAAAATCACTTTGGGGTGAAAACACACTACCAGAATGTACATCTAAAGGTGCAGATTCTTTTTCTCCTTGAACTTGTACTTATTTCGTTTGTTTTGTAGTCAACTCTCTATATATCGAAACCCCTATACCCAGCACTAACATTACCTTCTAATATATAACTGGGATGTCAAGAAGGCTCTACGTTGTGATTGCTAGGCTTAATCCATCAGGTCCCAGGTTCAATTCCTGGTCGACTTAGTTCCAAATTCCATGAACGGTTGAGTATTGGCACGGTACTGGTCCTCACAAGTTTTGGATTAATTCACTGCATCTAAGAGGCCTCTAGAGTAACTTCTTTGGAGAAAAGTCACCTCATTGGTAACGGAATTTAACTGAATAGGTTCAAATGACTATAACAGTAACTATTAAAAACTGACGAAACGTGTCTTAAGGAATGGCGAAATTTTCGCGAATTTATCGTAGAAACTGGGTTGGCTGTTTATTTGGCACAAGAAATATATTACCCCGTGTAGTAGGAATAGATTTAAGCACCAGTCGGAAAAGAGATTTAGGTACTATGACGCAGAACCTGCTTCAAATCGAACTATGGTTTGGCTTCATCACTATGAGGTCATAGTGGCATTTCTTTATTAAAAATTTCTTACATCGAACCCAATTATGTGTTCGATATATGGAGAGTTAACTGCACTCGTATAGAAGAAACTCTGTGCCTGTGTTTTGCTCATACAAAGATTTTGTGTTGCAGTGATGTAATGTAAATTTTGCAAAAAATGTAGTTGATGCACAAATGCACGGTAGACGGGTGCAATGCTGCATTTCCATCAAAAAGGTCAAGAGACCGTCACTCTGCGAATCTCAATCTACACCGGAAGTTACTTAGCACATCGGATGCTAGCAATGGAAGCACTGACGAACCAAGACATTTGTTCAACCCCTTTCTAGTGAATGGAACTGCATCCTCTTTGAATCAGGTTAGGAATTTTAAATTGTCTCAAAATAAACTTCAGAATACACTGAATCGACAGGTTTTGGGGTAACGAGAGACAAATTGGAGTAATACGAGACAGAATTATGACTTTCGAGACTTATAATTAGACTAATTTAAATTAAAAAACGCTTCGCCGGGGTATTTTGAGATTTGTAGCTCTAATAATGTTTGGCTGCGTTATGTTAGATATTCGGGGTATTATGAGACATAATGTAAAACGGTTTAGGTTCAATAACCAAAGGGTGTCGTGCTGTAAATATGACGGGAATATTAGACACTTATCGATACACCTCTACCTATGCAACACTTCACCTTACAAGATTCGGACATAAACGCTTTCAAACGGCCACAGAACTATTGAATACTAATGTATGGAAACTTTGAATTTGATTTCAGACAGCACCCTGGAACCCATTTCTACCATTCCCCATGTTCCCCACCGTATTCGCCCCACCCCCATTATCGGAATGTCGTTTCTGCGGGAAACCATTTGAAGCGGGTCCAGCCCTCAAGGCCCACATGGAATCCTTCCATATCCAAGAAGCCCTTCGCTGCCGACATTGCTCTGGAATATTTTTCTCTCGAAGAAAACTTGACACGCACTCCTGTGGTGGTGACGGCGGCGGGGGCCATGGCCAGGGACAAAGCTTGAGCCTTGTAGGCCAAAATCTCATTCTCAACGGCACAGGCACCACCGGGAATGGAAATTAAGCAATAACCAATTGAAGTAGACTCTGAGTAAACTGATCTCGTTTTTTTCTAACTTACCTTACAATGTGTACTTTGTCTGTCAATCATTCATCCACATTTGCATTCCTAACATTACATCCACTTAATCGTCTAACATTCCATTCCATTCCACGAACGAACGACGACTTTATACTCCCCCAGCACAGCACCCATGTATTGTTGCTAGGGAACAATCATCAAGTACAAGAACTGGAGGTGACGAATGAACGAAAAGGGATTGACGACGGATGGACGTGACATGAACCACATGTCCCATGATCGCATTGTTTTCAACTCGAGTACTATTCCTATTATCCGGCATGCACACCATGGCCACGGCATTTGAAAAATGAAAATTGAGATTCGAGTAGTCAAGTCACCTTAAAAAAATTTGATACCTTTCATTCTGTCTCGTCTGTCCGGGACATGACAACACATTAAGGATTAGACTAATGCGATTTAGCACTGGGAGGTGTGCCATGTAAGACTTGACTTGTTTTATGGGCTACAAAACGACTATGACGACCACGATGTGCAATGAACTCTTTTCCATCGAAATTCTGTACAAGACAAATACAGGGTGGGTCAGAA
>JAQGCA010002401.1:0-14035 GCA_034698945.1 Protaphorura quadriocellata | reverse complement strand
TCAATTCTCAGACAACTTTAGACGAATTGGCATATAATCAACGCAGAAATTATTTATTACATGGGCAAATATAATTAAACACAATTTTTTGAAGGAAGTCAAACCACTGTTCATTCACACGCCTATGGACTTATCATACTTCTTCCACCAAGGTCTGAATTATTCATTCATTGGGGTGTGTGTGTGTGTGTGAAAGGTTACATCCTCTATTTCTGATATAAGATCATGAAATAAGAAATGATCCGGCCAATGAAGTACAACACAGCGAATTAAGTAAAAGGATATGAGCGGAAGTGAAGGATCAACTTATGAATGAAAATTTTCAGTTGCAAAAGACTTGGAGTCCAGGATGCTCTGAAAGGGTCAGTGTAGGGTGGTGCAAGATTTTGTCGATTGAATATCAAGCAATACTACATGAACGAGATGTAACCGGAAGTTGGCAAATGAGACCACCCTGAATTACATGTTGGCGTTCAATTGCCTCCGGCTATTACGATCACGGGCTCATTCATACGATGAGATTTTGATTCATGACTATCAAAGTCACCCCATACAGAATAGCCAGAGGGGTATATAGCTTTGTGAAACGTTTTGCAAAATAAATACATGTACTTTACAGCAAATGACCAGTTTCCTGGTCATTTGAGTCCACCAATTGCTCCTGATTTTTTACTTTTCAATAGCTTAGGAGATTTTACGTTTCTACTCTTTGTCATACTTTGCAAAATTCTGATCCAGTAACTATGGGTTGTACACAGTCAATTTTACCATGCTGTGTAAACGGCAGTGCAAATCTGGTAAGTATTCTTTACATGATAATATACAGAAGTACTAATTTAGTGAAACATTTCCGGAATGATGTTTTATGAAGTATGAGCGACACGACTACTTCTCTATCCTCAGTAATTTTTAAATTCGAATTAGGGAAATAATCCTACATCCCACTGTTTAACTTACTTCCTCGTCGGAATGCCTGTAAATTCAGTGTTTTAGCAACCTTATCAATTGCAGAACTAAATACTACATGATTTTTCTATCAAAGTGCTCAATGCAGATGATTCATTCCATCAAAATTGAAAAATTGAAGTTGATTCATTGAGAAGTTGCAAGTTTATACCAAAATCATTCCTCATGAAGGATAAGCATTCAATCAAAGTTCGAAGTATTAATGTTTGTTTGACTATTTGTCACAATCGTGTTTGTCACGTTTTCGCCATTAATTTATTTCAGTTTGATGTCGTCATATGTTTATACTTCATCTGGAATTGATATTATAAGTGAAGTTAATTTTGAATACACGCATTTCCCACCACTAAGTGTCAAATATTGATTTGGTGGTAAAACCGATTGATGACTGGGACTCTATACTATTAAAGTCTGTTTCAAGGTAATAGGCACTTTTCAAAATCAACAACTCTGACCCAAACTTGGGGTCGTTGTCAAAAGGGTGTTGCAAATTTGAAATCGACTCAAACATGCTGCCAATTTCAATTTATGAAGATATTGTGCCCGCTGGGTAAAGGGTACGACTCACAATACATAGAAAAGTTACAATGTTTAACTTAATTTAAATCTCATTCAATTCGTAAATTTTGTCATGGTGTCGGTAATCTGAAAAACAAAATATTTTTGCAACACCCCATTTTCAAAATTCTCATGACAGCCGTACAATTTCGGACGAATGTTTGATGGAAAGGTGTCTATTAAATCGAAGCGGACATTAAGCTTGGGAGCAGTGTCAACAATATGCGTGGGTCGTCTGTTGAATAAGATCTGCACCCACGCTTTACATCCACTGTACGAAAGTAAAAGTAATTTTATACCAGGCCTTCCACTTTATCCACGAGCTAGATTTAGATTTCATTTCATTCAAGTGTCAATCAATTCGGAGAAAGTTAATGTCTGTCCAATTTTGAACTTACATAATTCATGTCTTCTATAGGGCAATGAACAGATCGAAATGGAAAGTGTCGGCAGCTGGAGTGTGTCGCAAGATGGTACAGAGCCGTGGATTTACCAATCGGAGAAACAAGTGAAGGTAAATCTATTAGAGTTTTATAATATTCATTATAGTCTGGATTCAATCAAGTTGGACTGATTATAATTAGTATCACTTTGTATATTTGCAGGGATTTGATGAGAAATCTTAACCGGTTGTCGATTCTCCCAAAATTTTTACAAGAATTGCGAAAACTCAAGGCCGTCACCAAGTAAAACCTTCCAA
This sequence comes from Protaphorura quadriocellata, assembly GCA_034698945.1. Taxonomy (NCBI): domain Eukaryota; kingdom Metazoa; phylum Arthropoda; class Collembola; order Poduromorpha; family Onychiuridae; genus Protaphorura; species Protaphorura quadriocellata. The sequence continues at coordinate 11,811 of JAQGCA010002401.1, read as the reverse complement.
AGAAATTTATATAACATCCAAAATCTTCATTCTACCCGAGCACGTAAGCATCATTTTACGCTAGAACATTACTCTGCAGCGTTCCCGTCCCTTTAATGTATAATCTAACGATAGAGCACATTTTCAATTTAGATAATGCAGGAAATTTTTAAATCACTGTCTGCCAAGGACCTTCTTATGGTCGCTCAGACATGTGTCTCATGGCGCAAGTTATCTGCGACAAACTCAATCTGGAGACCGATCTGTCGCTCCGAAGATATACAACATCTGCAGTCAGACTCAGTGATGACTTGGAAAACTTCGTTCCTTCAACGGAAGAGAATTGAGAAAAATTGGAGAAATCTGAACAGCAATATGATTCATTCGGCCGGTGGCCACGGCCAAGCACCAATAACTTGCCTGAACTTTGATGGGACGAGGTTTGATTGTATACAATTTTTAAATTTTTCATCAGCTAATCCTTGTCCAAAAATTGTTTGTATTAGGATTTTGACGGCGTCCGACGACGGGTCGTTGAATATCTGGTCAGCATACACGGGAGCGTTTCTCCAAGTTTTTGACGGACATGCACTTGGAATCTGGACTGTCGAATTAGAAGGAAGTATGGTGATCTCGGCTGGTATGGATCACGTAATTAGAATTTGGAACGCAGAAACTGAAGATTTGGCACAGTCCCTGCTGGGTCATACGGCTACTGTTCGCTGTCTACATCTGTATGAGAAAATGTAGGTTTTCATTAATTTTAATTTTGTGTGTCGTCAGAATTTGCTAAGAATTTTCCAATGTGCAAAATGATCCGAAATGAAAATCCGAACACTTCCAATCCAAAAGATTTTCAATTTCTATCAATGGTCATGATTTATTCGGCTTATGGAACATTGATACTGGTGATTGTCTCCATGTCCTAACCGGGCACACATCTTGTGTCAAATGTGTCCAAATACATGGGAAATTTGTTGTATCTGGGCCATACGATCATAATTTGAAAGTGTAGAACCGTTTCGATGGAACCTTGATCCATAATCTTATGGGTCACACGGATCGTGTTACTTGTCTCCACGTAGATGATAATTTCATTCCATCAACTAAATTGTTTTATAACCCAACAATATTTTATCATTAGGTGAGTGACGGGAAGATCGTCAGCGGGTCCGCGGATACTAATGTTCGGGTATGGGACTTGGAGACTGGCGTCTGTGAGAACATTCTTCGGCACCACGTTCGCCTAGTATGCAGGTTAGACATACGTGGGTCTCTGCTTGTTTCAACCGGCGCTGATAAAAGAGCAATGCTTTGGAACCTCAGTACCGGGCGCTATGTTCACAGTTTTGCGGATAATGACATTACAACACACACTTTATGTTCATTATTGTAATTAGTAATTGAATTTTAATTTCAGGTCGAGACGGCCACGAGAGCCCTGTCACCGGCCTCCAAATCGTTCATAACTACGTTGTGACAGCCTGTATGGAAGGAGTCGTAAAGTTGTAGGAAATGAGAACAGGTAAAACGTGTGTGACAAACGAATGCAGGAATGCCGTACTAATTCGGGTTCATTCTCAAATTCTTTTTAGGTCATTTTATCCGCGATATCAATCTGCCTGGATCGAGTGGGGTCGTGAAACAGATAAATGTATATGGCGAGCGACTCATTTGTGCCATCAACCCTTTGGAATCGAATGAGGATGACGTGGAATCAAGAATAAGGATTTTCAACTTTTCTGCAGATTGAGAGAATATTCGAATTGAAGCAGTGTGTATTTGGTGTAGCGCAACATTAAGTTTGTCCACCCATGACAACAACATGAAACGAACTTTGAAGAAAGTATGTGAAAGTGTCAACTATTCTTTGGGCCACGGCTGACCCATTACGGCGCAGTGTACAGTCCGCCTTTGGATTGTACTCTTCGAAGAAGGGCTATACTCCTTGTGAAATACAACATTGACAACAATTTACACCCGCTTACATCACTATACACATGTATATACTAAAATAAATATGTAGTATTTCTGAAAATTATAGAAAAGTGTGTCGATAGTTGTCACGATGAATGGTACATTATTTTTTTTTGTAATAAAGGATAGGATAATTAGGTAGCGAAATTCCATAATCCTAACAGTCTATGCGTATAATGAACAAGTATATTAGTATAAGTATATCAGATAGTGTTGAAATGTGAAGACAGTTTGTGACTGGTATATGCATTAAATGTATTGAATTAAGATGATTTTTTTAAATTAAAATTACTTGTCGATTTTATTCGTCATCACACCCTAAGAAATGCCAATTAGAATTATTCACGTCCAGGTTTCTGCAGACCGTACTACTATATATTCATTCGAAATTAATTTACCGAAAATCTGTTTATTCAAAAAAAAAGCTAAGCCAGTTGGCCGAGCTGACAGGCGTGCCAGCTGATTTTGGACCACCAAATTGAAACAGGTTCACTACGCTCCAGTCGCCTAATTAGTGCATAAAAAACACAAACGATGTTGATGCAATGAACTGGAATTCAGATCGGTTGCAAATCTTGGATTTATTTTATTCTAACTTCACGCACTTATAATTCATTCAACGTGCTTGCAGCCACACATGAATTTTGCTGACGAATACCTGTCATTTTGGGGAAAATGATACCCTATCGACTGAAGTATATAAAATGCGCCCCCTGAAGAAATGCGTGGCTTAATGGGCTTTTACGTTTCCAAAATAATGAATTTTAGAATTCTCGATAAGAAACTGTACGACGTACCGGTCATTTCATCGTCTCTCTCCTTTCCGTAATTGTGTCGTTGTAGCCCATACTTGGGCTACAACGACGACTTGGAATTGAGATGAAGAAAAAGATGAACTGTTAACTATACTTGCTCCTTTTGTGATAAGTCTTATGATAGTCCGTAATATAAATCACATTTAGACTGGACTGAATAGGATGAAAGTGAGTGAAAGCAAAGTGAAAGTCGCTACACGGCATCATTCAAGCCAACCTGTGTATTTCTGACTGCTAAACGCTAAACGGTTATTCACAAAAGTTGCCCAGGATGCTGCTTGGCTACACCTTTCCGAAACTTTAGTACGCCCGGCCTTAAAACAAAAATTTATAGTCAAAATATATATTGACACAGCCACCGTCTTACTCACAATAATTATTTAATTTCAATTAAAATTGTAACAATTATTTCCGGAATTAAGGCAGAAGCAGATTATAAACGAGGGCACTTCAACATATTTTTTTGTTCGACTATTAGCTCCTATTTCTTCAACACCGGGGAATTATTGAGTCATTGATAATACGATTAGAAAGTTCTGTTCCGAATTTGAACCAATTTGGTCCAAACCTGTTTTTCCCAGGGCGAGTTTACGGAAGGCTGTCAACATACGATTTTTTCACAGCTTTCACGTCTAGATTTTTGCTAAAGCGAGTTTTCAAGCGGTGATTCTTCATGTTTTGAAACTTCAAAACTGATAATAGTCACTAGGAGCTGGGTCTGGGTTATAAGATGGGTGACACAACTCCTGGAACCAGGGCCGGCCTTAGCAATATTTGCGCCTGGTGCGAAATACTCAGATGCGCCCCCCGGAGCGATAATTTTTTGAAAAGCGGGGCCATGAAATGAATATGGAGAAATGCATGAATCATAGTTTAGTCCACCAGTTTGCCTATTTTATTTCATAAATTAATTTTTCCTGGCCATTTTGTCTGCAAAATCAAGTATAAGATCTTTGGAATCTATGGTGCCTGTGACTTGACTCTCGATGGAGAGTATACCCAAATTGGCCCGTGTTTGTTCCATATAGTAGCGCTCTTAAATATGTTTTGATAAGTTTAAGGACTGAGAAACTCCTTTCCCTTGACGCAACTCTGACTGGAATGGTTAATAATATTCGCAAAGCGAAGCGCTGGAAGGTCATTTTCTCGCAAACTAAGCCCCGAAACAATTTGAGTTCTTCATATAGCTCAGTAGCTCGGATGTCAGTTGATTAGACGTTTCATTCGATTCCAGCGATAACTGTAGATCTTTACAGCATTTTCTTAATTATTCGTCCGAATAATTTGTTTAGACACTCACAGCTGTACAAAAATCCGAACTTTTCATTGTGGGCTTTCAGTTATGGGCTGGTAATCAAATTTTTTTCCCGATTATCAATTCCGATTCCGATTATTTTAGAATTTTGATTCCGATTCCGATTACCAGCCCTGTTTCAGTTGTACAAAAATCTTTTCAACGGACGTCCTCATTTGATTCACTGGACTCTAATTGATTCGGACTTGGGGATATTCGATGATGATGAACTTGGGTTCAGGATACCAGGAGTCCAAATACTTAATTGACATAGACAAAGGCTGAATCAAATTTGTGTATAATTATGGGAATACGGACTGTTCATCATTTCATAGAAGGTCTTTCCGTGGGATTACGTGTTACGATAGAGTAGGGCAAGATTTATGGTACAGTTATTAGGAAATTCGTGTTAAGTTCATCATTTCCTTGTCCTTGTCCTTGTCCTTGACTAGGGGATAATAAAGCCGAACTCTGAACTTCTTTATCATCTGTCCAATCACAATTTTCGACCGGATTTGATTGAGAAACATCAGATTTTGTCCGTCCTTTCCCTTTCCAATTTTGGATTTGACACGGATAAAATTTTATCCGAAGACCCGGCAAGACTTGCTTAACAGCATTATCTATCGCCTTTCCTTTCCTAAAGGCGTTGCCTGGCGGTTTTTTGAAGTAAGAGATTTCTTGTCTCAAACTGAGTACTAATTATAATTTCCTCACATATTCAAGAAATAATGCACAACACAAAATATCAAACTTCGAAACTGGTCTCGTATGTACGTACGCCAAGTGCGCTCAGTGCCTCGACTTTAATTTTTATGCAATATTTAATTCCATTTTGATCTGGTCGATACCAAAAATAAGTCTCTTCATTCAATCGTTCAAATTTAATTTTAACTATATAAAATATATACTTCTTTTTCATAAATTTTGCGCCCCCTGGATTTTTGCTCCCTGTGCAGAGGCACAATTTGCCGCCCCCAAAGGCCAACCCTGCCTGGAACGTTTAGTCCGAAATGGCAGACCTCGAAACCGTCGAAGTGCGACTTGGCACATTTTCGTACAAAATGCAATTTAAAGCAGAACTTTATCATCGCATTGTGAGTGATAAAAAATACCCTGATGCTACAAAAATAAGTCCGTTTAGTCGAACGACAAAGTAGATTGAACAGAAATTATATACTTCGGTCGATTTATAAGTTAGGTAGTATTACTAAATGAATAGGTCAGCAGAGTCGAGGAAGAGAAAGAGTTAAAACCTAGACCAGGGCCGGACTGGCGACCTAGAGGCGCTGGCGGCGCCAAAATTAGTAGCATGGTACGGAGGGGGCCTTACCCCCATGCCCCTAATGTTAAATTTCTCGGGGCGCAGGTGGCAAACGCCGCATCGCCAGAATGGCCAGTCCGGGCCTGACCTAGACATATAACCTTGAAAAGTACCCAGTTTGTTGATCCAAATTCCTTTGGAATTCGTATGGCTCATTATTTCGGCCGATTCAATATATTTAAACAAATGCAAAGAGCTAGAGGAAAAAAATTCGGAACAATTCCACCCTCACCACGGACATTTTATCTTGTGAACAAAAATTATGAATCATTAAAGAATCTCAAGAGAATTTGGAAAAGTGAGTATTGAATATTGGTAATATTAATTTTATATTACTAATTTTACGATAGCAGACAATTGGTCGTCACATTTCCATGCTGGGGAATCACTATCAGCAATTTTAGTAACTTCAGATTTAAAGAAGTTGTGCAGATTCATACCTAAAATATTTCCTTGAAAGGGCTGGCGTTTAACACATTTTAAGATTTAATTTGTAAATTGTAAATGTTACGTCTTCGATGTTGTATTGTGTGCGCTAGACTTTAATAAAAACAAATATGATCTAATCCTATCCAAACTAAAAGGCATTTGGCCTCTGTACTCACTTGTTTTTACTCACTGAAAAGATCAAACTCAATTATTCACAATAACTCTATTTCTGTAATTAAGAATCAATAAGCCAAAGATAATCGATTAATCATAATATTCCAGAAAAGTGCAGAAAGAAAGTGCCAAAACCAAGGTCCCTGTCACCAAATCCAAAAACGGCGTCGCACTAGTGCCGTTCACCTCTGCAAAAACTGCACAAGCTAAAATAGTACAATTCACATTTCCAGTAGACGAAGCTTTTCAATAACAGAAAGCTAAGGGGCAGAAGGCCAGTGGTATTCAACCCATGTACAGACGACGGTTCGTCACCGGAAGATTCCGTCATTCCATCCACCACTCAAACTTTGATCACGGAATCAGAAGTTGGTGAGTAAATGATAGATGATATGTTTGGATAGATTAGTTTTCAAATTTGTAGTATAATTTAATCAGAATAAAATCTGTTTAATTTAACTGAAAATCAAAGAACACATAGAAAAACATAAATAATTATCGAGTAGAACTAAGCTGAACTAACGAAGAGTTGTTAGGAGAAACTTGAATATTTTTCTTTCATTTGCTCATACTTTTCTTGATCCTGCCAAAGTGGGAGAAAAGGAATTTATCACGTTTCGTTAAGTTCTATTCAAAACTTGATTACTCTAGTAGTTAGTAAATGTACCTTCTTTGAAACCGATGGTTTAGTTTTTCTAAACGCAGCATCAAAATGGCGTTGATAAACTTTCAGATCTTCGTCTTTACAAACTGCTTCATTCTTCAATCCTACCTCGAGAACCAATTCTCGAAAAGCAGCAATCGATGCTTCCCGGATCAAAGCAGCTAAATCTGCACCCGTGTAACTTGCACATTTGTCTGACATGTGCCAATTGTTTCTAAATTCACATCCTCACTGAAAAGAGGTTTTGAACCATTCTGTAAAACGAAATTATATTGAGACTTCAACTGACCGACGATAGAAAAGTAATTAATAATGAAATTCCTTGCTTACCTTAGTTATAGTTTTCAATATGTCAACACAATCAAGAGAAGACGGTAGGTTCACGAACAAAACTTTATCCAACCTGCCTGGGCGAAGAACAGCTGGATCAATCACGTCCGGTTGATTGGTCGCGGCCTATACAATGCAAACCAATAATTGTTTCTACAATAAAATCACAGTCATTTCGAAATTTTAAAACATGTGACAGTGATGGGCACCTTACCATTATAAATACACCTGTACGACTTTCCATGCCATCCATTTCAGTCAATAATTGATTCACCACTCGACTCGTAGGATCAGACTATTAATGAATAAAAAATTCAGTCTGAGTATTTGACGCATTTACATTTTAAAATCTTTAAGTCAAGCTTACCGCTGGACCTTCACAACGTCGTGGGCAAAGAGCATCAAGTTCATCAAAGAATATTACACATGGTGGCAACCTTTTCGCTCGAAGGAAGTATTGTCGGACACCTCGTTCACTCTCACCAACATACTGTCTTTGTAAAATAAAAAGAACCGTACCGTATTTACTCAAATGAGGGAGTTTAAAATATGTTTTATAAATGATTTGTACGTCGTACCATATTCAAGAGTTCAGGTCCTTTCACAGAGATAAAGTTAATTCCACCTTCATTTGCAACAGCTTTGGCTAGAAGAATTTTACCACACCCTGGAGGACCACACAGAAGTATACCTGCCGGGGTGTTTAATCCCAGGGCTTGGAAAGCAGAGAAATATTTCACAGGACCCTGTAATACCAGGATATATTAAATTATTTTAGAAATTACAGTTACTAATAAATTTCGTAAATACGTACTAGAATAGAAACTTCGAGCTCATCGCGGATTTCCTTCAAGGCTCCAATGTCATCCCACCTTGTATCCGGTACCGTAGCAAATCATTCTCGTTTTGACGAAGGTTGAACCCTTTTCAAGGCTTCCTCAAAATCTTTCATCTGAATAAAAAGTCCGTCCAATTCACTTTTCTGTAAAGGTGCCATTTCCCTCAACCAACGGATAGGGTCGATGTTTGAGGAGGAATCATGAGAGGTGCATTGCTTGGACATCTTCACCGGTATTTCAGCCAATGTCAGAATACCATTTACCGCTTCAACTGCGGCTTCTCGAAGAAGAGCTTGAAGATCGGTACCGACGTATCCCGGTGTCAGTTTAGCCAGATTCGAAATATTAAAATCTGGGCTTAGTCGCAATTTTCTAATTAGAACATCAAGGATTTTTTCTCCAGCTCTCTCGTCAGGAATTCCTAGATAGATCTCACGATCAAATCGTCCGGCTCGACGTAGCGCAATATCAATAGACAAAATTATATTCGTGACTCCGATGAGTAACAAGGTTTCCCTTCTCTTTATTTGCCAGATCTTCAAAAGTTTTAAAAAAATGAGTTTAATTTTCGTTTAATTTCATCAAAAATCATATTAATATTATCAAATTTAATTTACATACGGTCAATGCAAGCCAACAACTGCACAACTATTCTTTTTTTCCATTTCTCTTTGGGCAGTTTCTCTCTTTGGTGTTATGGAATCAATTTCATCAATGAATATGACACATGGTGTGAGGCTCAAGGCTTGGTCAAATAATTGTCTGATGTTATTCTCTGACTTACCAGAGATTCCAGATATTAATTCTGTGGCTGCCATTTTCAACATTGGCAATTTCAGCTCCTGCAAAAATGCAAAATTAATCAAAGACAAAGTAGGCCAAATGGATTCCACAGCAAAACTCGCGACTTACCCCAGCAATTGCGTTTGCAAGCAATGTCTTCCCGCACCCAGGTGGACCGTGCAGCATGAACCCCCTCGGCGGTGTTACTCTCAACGTCTGATATATTTCTGGATGTTTCAGATGCATCAAAAGTTTCCTAAAAGAAAAGCGATATAAAATGCTCTTATTATATCCGAGTTGGGATTGATTCTATACACACAATTACACAAGAACTTACCTCAATCGTTTCCTCGGAGCCCCCAAAAGTAGCACAGGAATCATCAGCAAAGTGATCCTTTTTATTTTTCTTTAATTCGTGACTAACGTCTGGAGGTGTCCTGAAATACAACTGTCTTTCTCTTCAGACCTCCTTCTTCAGTGGATACGTTTATTGACGTTTTCGCTTGCTCCTATGAAACGTGAAAGGAAAACTATTGTAAACTTACCAGACGACAAATCCAAACGTACACTGGCCAGGCTAATTTGAGTTAAAGCCGGCTAAACTTTTATAATTTTTTATTAATTATTAATTTCTCGTAAACGAGCACTATGTACTTGTGATCAAACAGCAAAATCCAAATATTCCATTGATTGATTAGGCTGTCTTGTTCAATATTTTGATTTAGATACGAACAAGAAGTTCTGAAAAGATCTACGCACATTTTTTTGGATAGATAGATATGATAAAGTTTGTGGGAGGTCAATTTGAAAATCTGAGTAAAAAATTGATTGCTACAACTTGGCCGGTCGGAAGGAAATACAATAGGTTTGTTACATCCATACACATACCCATACGTTTACCGGTACATCGACTCTTTGTCAAATTGGAAATCGTTTGTTGGATAAGAAATTTTTTTTTACCTATAACTCTTCAATTTTAGGGAAGCAAGCAAAATATTCAATTTCAACATTTGACGTGTTAGACTTCTGGTTGAAGTACTGAGAGGGGAAAAGATATGATATATGAATCCAGACTAATGAACAAACTTGTAGTAGCCTTAGACTGAAGTCAACTGGTTTAAGTTAATTGTAAAAACTTGAGAAAAATTATGTCGAATCATAAATATTTCGACACCAGTATGCACGTCTTACGTTTAATACCATTTCCATTATTTCCGGATCCCGACATCGGTTTTCCTTTCGCTGTTGTTGGTTCATGATGTGGGACCACTAGTTAGTGTCTGCAACCTGAAAACAAGTATGATAGGAAATTAAGCAATGACAAAAAAAACATTCAACATTTTACGACTTTGGGGAACAGAAGTCAAGTTTTCAAATTAAAAAGTCTCCAGTCATCGGGATCAGCCCGAAATCATGTGTCATGTGTTACGAGATTTCCAAAATATTGTCGTTGTTGAAATAAAATATTAATGGACTTACTTTAAAACCTGACTGTAATTATATTTTGAATATATGAAATCAATATTATCTTGTAAGTCATGTGATTCCAATTGCCATTTTCTGACAGTGACAAAGTTCCCCAAAATCGGTCAGAAAGTAGAAAAATTAAGATTCACCGGTGACTTCCAATCAGGTAGAATTGAACAGGACCACGTACCTGGAATTCTCAATAGTGACAACTGGTACTGATTACTCGAATAATCGCTAATTTAATTATTCATACGATTGTTGATTGTAAACAAAAACATTCGCACTACTGGACGTCTAGTTTTCAATTCCAAAGTCCTACCAATAAAAATTCTCGTTCCATTTGGTTGGATGCGGTTGGCATTTGCATCGGTTTTCTTAGCACTTGCACCACTTCACTTCCTCCCTTCCCTTGTCCCTTCCCACCAAGCGAACTCAGCAAAGGTGGGCAACTCCCTCTAACTGATAATAAGACTGTGAGACCCGCCTCTAATCAGACATGAACCTCGCCCACACAAAACTTAAAAAAAAATTAGGAATGGAATAACTGGTGAGACTAATACAGTTAGTTAGCCATTCTGACAAGATTCTGAAATTGATAAGTTAAAGAAGTTGATTGTGAAGTCAGTTGATGAATTTTAACAAAAATGGGAACTGTTCACCTTCGTTGAAGTAACAAGAACAGCAAGAACAGCCGCCTTCTTAAGCCATGGCTTAATTTTAGTTCAAGCAGCAAAATTAATTTAAATACCACTGCTAATTTATTGAAAAGCAATGTCTGTCAATTTATTGACTAATTGAGCAATTATGATGCCTGACGGACTGCGATTTAGGCCCGCGAGCCGGGAATTCGTTCAGCTTGCAAACTGAATTTGAAATGAAGAGATAAGCCTCAGACTTTTAATTGTTGAAACCAATTAAAATCAAGCGCGATTAAGTTTAAGTTAAGAGATTAAGATTTAGTTAATTTTTAATTCGAATGTTTGCAAAATCTATTTATGTTTTTCTGACTCAATTTAATTAGAGCTTTTAATTAATACAATAAAAAGTTGGTGAGAAAAAGTAATGTCAGTAGGAATCCAAGCGTGACCACCGACGTGATTTGTGATTCCAAAGTTCGAGTCTACAACTGTAGCAGTAACTTTTAATTTAATTATAACAGAGGAATTTGGAGTGCATGCCCATCTCTGCCAATGCCAACATTGCCAATGCATTTGCATTCAGTACAATTTTATTCTCTTCTCCTGTAGTAACCTGGATTGGTATTGGTACAGTCGGCTTGTGAGCGTCAACCGTGTAGGTTGGTCTTAGAAGTGTCTTAAATAAAATTCCCGTTTAGGTTTTTAAAATTTGAAAAATATAAAAAGAAACACATTGAAAATGTCTACTTCAGCCCATAGCCGGAAGAAAGTCTGTTATTATTACGACAGTAAGTATTTTTTAATATTTCCAAAAAAATATGTTGAATGCCGACTATATAACTTATAATAAATAAATTGCAAGCACCATTGCGCCCGGGATCCAGGTTTCTAGAAAAATAAAAATAGGCAAGTCATTAATTCGATAATAATTGTATTTTTGTTTAAGGCGAAGCAAGTGATTTTCGCGCTATGAACCTGAGAAAAGTATGGCTAACTGACGAGACAGATAGGGTTAGCCAGCTGGAGCATGCGATTCTAAAGGCAGACAATTTTGAAAATTCAAGAAAAGTAAATTTTTAGAGGATGATATGAATT
>JAQGCA010002400.1:0-14040 GCA_034698945.1 Protaphorura quadriocellata | reverse complement strand
GTTGTTAATAGAAATCTTGAAAATACAAGGCAAGACATTTTGATAATTCTACTGGCGAGTCATATTATGTACATATATTATATCGTGCCGTGAGCTGCTTGGATTACGATCACCTGGGTCTGCATCAATTTAATAGTGTTTCAACTTCACAGGCATTCTCTTATAAAAAGACAATGACCAAAATAAGTTGAGATTGGCTGACTTGCAAGACTTGGAACTAAGTAACTTTCGTCGAATTGAAATGTTAGCTTCTTGAAAAATGTGACAAAAACTTGTTCATCACTGCGCGTTGGATTCTTCCGCTTTCTAACGAAGACCAGAGCAATCCCCAAAAAAATATCCCGATGTTCGATGCACCCCAAAATCGGTGCGGTAGTTAGAACATCCTTAGACTTAAATGCCACCATGATAAATAGTGAAAGTCAACTGAACGGAAATTATTTTTTTAATATTTTATTTCAGACAATGCGGCAGTAGGAAGCTCATACGCCATTTCAATGTTCAAAACATTTACAGAAATTCACGAATACTTAACGTTTATATTATGAGCATAGGAGTCGGGAGTATCCCGGGTTTCAAGATGATCACTGGCACCAAACCTGTTCTACTTTTCATATGTACTCTTCTAGTTCTTTCAGAGATGGTCTACGCCGACTTCGGCCAAAATCGCGCGTGCGATTTTCTTAAGTGGTGTTTACACATAGCATCAACTTGAGATTTGCGGGATCTGCGAATGTCTACAACGACTTCTGCAATAAAGTTGTAACACTTTGGCATGGGGTCTGCAATTGTTTCTGCAAAATAGTACTCGGGTACAAATTTGCGGTTTACATACCTGCGTAATGTTGGATGCAATGGATTTTCTCCAGTAACGAGACAAACAAACGATTTGCAGAATTTGCTGCAACTGATTTGCTGACACTTTCTGTCATATTATGTAACCTCCACTTTATGGGATTGTATCTAATACAGTAATCGCAATTCACACAAAGTGTTGTCGTTATCTTTGCATAATTATAGAAGTATAGCCAATTTTCTCTTTGTTCAGCGTCCTAGGACTTTATCACCTGCGATTCCTCATGAGTTTCTCTTCGAAGTACGGATTACATTATTTTTAAGACAAAATACTTGGTTGTATCTTGTATGTATTCTTGCATGGCTGAGAGAGAACAGTTCAGTTTTGGACAGTCGTGTAGTTTTTAATACTCTAAGGAGTTTAGTTAGCACAATTTGAAGAAGAAAAAACGGGCGACACCAGATCCTCATTTCACTAAATACTCGATTTACGTAGTCTTCTTTTCAGTGAATAATATTTCATATGCACAGCAGTGATTAATTCCCGGTTTACTGTCATCGCGTCTCATACTTGTCTGACACTTATTACGTGCCAACGTTAGGAAAATTAATTACATGTACAAATTATGGTACTGCTACCGTGCTACCTTGTGACGTTTCTTTTCATGTTTATTATAATAAAATGCAGTCATTTCAATATCGCATAAAGATGTTGTCTAATTCGTTCGGAAAATTAGATTCCTTTCTAATTTAAGAATTCGTAATTAAGCTTAAATATACCAGTAGTACTATGACTATAACAGGGAAATCGTTATCCCTCGTCAAGGTTGTTGGAGTTCGCACTCACACGACGAATAATGCGTTAAAACTTTGAATTGTGTGCACAAAAATAAGAAAAAATTTTACCAGTGCAGTCCCAAGGAATAAATGGATTAGATTAAATAGCAATTTTTAAAAGATAAGTTGTAATTGTCGTCGTCAACGCTAATGAGACCATGTCCATCATGTTTATTTCATGCTGCATACGTCGTGGAAATTGAATGCTTTGTCACAATTTACTCTGGAGTTATTTTTAGTCGTCGTGTAATGCATATGTAATGCGTGATGGCGGCTACAACGGCTTACCCCTGCATCGAGCGTATGGAATTGATGTCATACTCATAAAACCGACCGCTGCGCTGATATCGCGAATTGCATAAATAACTGTCGAAATTCATCAAATGGCAAAATAAGCATGAATTATGTCGTATTTATGCATGTAGCCAATCCAGTCAACTTCCAAGTTGACTGACTTAGTCATTTACCAGGACTGACTTGCTCAATTACCAGACGTAGTAAAAAAAATTGCAAAGAAACTGAGGATTTCTTGGAAGGGCACCAGTTTGTTATGTAACCCGACTTACTTTTTATGCACACTTAGGAATTTGTTTCTCAGAAGAATCTTTCAGACTCAAATGATTTGCAAATTGACGGTGTCTGCTAAATTACCAAGTCACTTAAGTTGCAAATTGGCTAGATTGGCTACATGACTGCAGCAACATATATATGTGCCAATTCCTGTTTATCAAATCGTGACATCCTCTCGGTCAGGTGTTGTGGTATGGATGCACTTCGGAATGGAATGTCAAAAAATAATGAACAAATTGAAATCTCAAGAATACGTTCTACTCACTCTTCCATAACCATTCCGTATTCCATGATGCATTTTACTATCAGCAATTTAATAAAAATGATATTTACATTACAGTGGTATGCAAATTCATCTCTAGTTCTCATGTCATGTGTCATGTGCACCGTGTGGTCAATGGATGCTTCGCGTCGTCCTTCATAACCGAACCACAAAACACAGTCAGTCTTAAATTATGTGAAAAATAGAAACCTTCATGTTGTTCTATTGTTATTACCAGGTCGGTGTCTTTCTATGTTTAGTCTTTTGCTTAACCGAATAAAGATTTTGTTTCTTTTCATTTCAGCGTAACAAATCAATTTCTACCAAAAAAAAATCTGTCATCAATTTACGAAGTGTGAAGGATTTTTGATATAAATATAAATGTACTTTTTCGCTTACCGTACGTTCGTACTACATACATGCTCATTATTCATGCTATTTTATAAGTTATGGACCACCACTGTACGGTACTGTACTGGTTTCTTATTGTTACATCTTTCCACAGAAGAATCGCCTCATAGCTTAAGTTGGCTAAGTAATTACGAGAAATGTGTTACTAAAACCATGCAGTTCAAGGTATCCTCGTGACAATGAAAAATGTCTTTTCTGTGATTTGTCAGTTGTCCTACGACCTCCTCATATCTAACCACAGGGACAAAATGATTGCAGGAGTGATGTCAATAATTAAAATAAGAATCTCAGATCTTTATGCCAACAAACGTGTAATGCAGTTTTATTTAAAACTTAAAATACGTAACAAAGCAGTTAATCATATTACGTATTACAAGAGCACAGTCTAGGTGATAGCCGCTATTGTTCGGGTTTAAAACAATTCAATAATGTTATACAAATCACAAACCTGATCAGATCAGTTCCTCAAGAATTAGTCATATGTAATAACAGTGTTAGAACTAGAAAATACTAAACGGAATAAAAATACTCAAGTTCGGTTAGTATAATAATACGTGGTACTTAATAAGCGGAATAGCGAGTCGAGACATTACTTACAAAATTTATTTTTCAGTCGTCCGTAAATCTCTGAAAGAATACCTCAAATAGTTTAAGGTTACTTAGTAAAAAATTCACAAAAATAGTAACGAGAATATATTTCAACAGCTCCAAAGTAGAATAGTAGAATTACTCGTATAAACGAAATACTGGAAGGGTCACTATTGTCTAGTAGGTCACTGGTAGTGTTAAAAATAGGTCCTATTAAATCAGGCACTATATTGTCTAGCCAATTACTAGTACAAGTAATTAAATCCGGCACTATCTCCTGGCGGGTGGTCACTAGTACTATTAAGAATAGATATTATTGAATTAGATAAGGCAATATCGTCTAGTGATTCACTAGACCTATTTCTACAATGAAGTGCTAAAAAATGTAAAAGATATGATAAATGTGGTAGCTGAAAACAATAGTTAACTATCGGAATGGTTTTCCGAAAGCTTTTCTAGAATCGGACACTGCGACGGGTAATATCCCGTGAAAGCAAATGAAGCTCACGAAGTCCACGGCGTGCCTCTTTCACGTCTCGCTTAAAAGTATTGGTCGGGCTGTAAACTCTGCCTGGAGTCAACGGTCGCTAAAATAAATTAACCAGTATTAGTCCATTATTAGCCAATATCAGTAGAATAAATAATATTTAGAGAATGTTAATTACATGTTCTAAATTAGAAATCATATTGTCTGTGCTCTTTGAGGTTTCTCCCGAATTCGACTAAGATAATCTAGAGGGACAAGGTGACCAAGACCACATACCCTTTGGCAGACACTACTAATTCTGAGCCGTCCAAGATTAAATTTTAACTCTCGACCCCGAAAATTCGTATTTAATACCAATTTTTGAAATTTTTTGCAGTATTCTGGCCAAGAGTGGTCACCTTGCAGAGGGACTTACTTCTCTTTTTTCATATCTCTTTTCCCTCAAAAGCTGGTATGGTATTCGTGATTCATCCTCAGACTAAGAGAGAACGATTTCAAGGAATAATTCACTGCTTCAAAGGAAGAACTTAGAGGTTACAGGACGTCAACAGGTAGTAAAGCCACGGTAGAACAAAATGATAAAAAAGATTACTATGAAAGGACGTTGTTAATCTTTACAGAAACATTAACGAAGGAAAGCGTGTTAATTCAAACACAATTAGACTGCACGCCACTGACGATCGTGTGTTCTGAACGTTTATGTCTTTATGAGTAATACAAAAATACTTACCCTAACCCGACGTGGAGTAATTGGATTATGCCCCAATCTATGTAAAGAGCAATCAAGAAGAATGATAAGCATTAAAGAATATCCAAGTACAAATTCAAAGTAAGTTTGCATATTTATGTGTACCCCAACGGAGTCTTTTGAGCCGGAGAATCAAACCCAAATGGACTGTAAAGTTTCGTAGGTGTGCGACCCAACATTCTACGAGTTGGGCTAATTTCGTTGGTCATTGGAGAAGTCATCCGGTAACGTCGTCTGGTGGATCGCCGAAGAATCTGTATTATTAATTATAATTTAAGTCAACGAATCAAAATAATATTTATTTGTTTCTTCTAGTATATTATACCGACCTGAGACAAACTATCGAAAGAGTTCTTAACATCCTGCATAGTCCTATTAATTCGCCGTCCCAACGATCCTGACAGAGAAGATTTAGATCCGCTGGCCGTATCGCTTGTGTCCGAATCTTTCTTGACCGGTGGGTCATCTAGATCCTCATCCGTCTGAACATCATTTTCGTCAATCGCTACATACTTTTTGGGATTCCAAATGCTAGATGCTCGAAAGTTCCGCAGTTTTGCCAGATTATTGCACCGCTGCTGGACATTCATATTATTCTCAGTCTGGATCGATTCCTCCTCCAATCGAATACTCCCAGATGACACTATATTCGGACTTTTCCCTCGAGCACGACCAAGATTCAATTCTTGTTGATGTTGCTGACCTTTCAGAAAGGTGAACGAGAAACTTCTAGTATCGGGTCTCATTTTCAGTTTTAGTGTTTTATTGCAAAGCACTTAAGGGAAATCTAGAACGAATCCAATAACAAATATCAAACATAGTTCACATTGGCTGCGCTGAATTAAATGTCAATGCGGATCGAATTGAGTACAGTAATAATAACGAAACACGAAGTTAAAAATGATTTTGAAACTGTTTGTATCCACTGTCTTTTTCTGAATTTCAATATTAAATTAACCGCGTCGTCAATTATTAATCGTGAACTACAAACATATAACACGTAACTTCTACGGAAATCTTGTTCGCACTCCATTCTCCATATTCAAAGCAGTTTGAAAAAAAAAAAAAAGGATTCGATAAATAAGAATCACACTGGACAGTTTGATGCACATTAAAAATTAATGTACGAATCTGTTTCTTAATCTGTCCTAACAGCCAACGGCATAGTTTACGTTAATCTGACACTTGACTATAAATTAATTTCAGGTATAATTTAAGAAGTAGTGAACAAAGAACTGTATATTTAAAAATCATATTTTAAATAATATGGACAATTTTGTAATCACTATTGACTATTTAATTTTAAAATTAGAACGAATCAATGTTGAATTAAATTACCTGAGGACTTTGCCAAGGAGTGTCAAAATGAAAAGACAGAAAGGTGTGCCGTGTGCCCTGATCCTGAAGGGAGTCTGAGTCTCAAGTCAAGTCCCAACGACAAAACTCAAAAGTCTGTCAACGACTCCTAAAGATTTTTTTGGACCGTGAAAAGTTCAAACGGAAGAGAGGGGCGAAAGTTTGCCACTTGATTGGCTCACTTCTCCATGAAAACCATTGAGAATAACATCAACAAAGCATAACTATTATTTTTTAAACAAAGGCCTTTGTTTTATCGTCTGACCGACAACAAAATGTGTATCTCAGATTTTAGTGTCAAAAGTTCAAAAAACATTTAGTTGTAACCAAGGAGACTAAACAAATCAATCAAATTGATCAAGTCAGGAGGTCTTGTAGTGAGGAATAAACAAAATGCAAAAAATGCAATGTTTGTAGGACGTCAACATTCAGGCTGTCGCCAACATGGCGGGTAGATACCCGACAACGTTAGTTTCCGAAATGTCTAAGAAAATAACCCTTGAAACACCTGGTCTCAAAATAGAGGTTTTGAGACCAGACGTTCAAAAAGTTTTATTTTTGTTTGTTTGGCTGAACGGGGTCTCCTCACTACTGAATTTGACTTTGTTTAGCCTCCTTGGTTGTAACCAGAAATGAAAATTTAAGGAACCATCTGTATTAATGTGAGGATGAAACTATGAAGAACCATTCGTTTCCGATATTTACTTTTACACAAGAATGCAATTAAAATCACATAATGTACAAAATTCTCAAACGCTTTGACATTTCAGTATCAAATGACGAGGGGCAGTCAGACTTAGAAGGGGACAAATTGTAATTATTTGGTCAGAAAACTTTGACACAATTGACAAGTCATAGATTATTTAAAAATGACCTTAAATCTCTCCGAAGCTCAAGAGCGTGGATATTTTATTCCTGAAACAACTGTGACCAGAAATAAGTGATATTTCCATAAACACTCGCTTCCAATAGATGGCTAGTTTGAAAGGCCTCATAATTATCGACTTATCTTTGATATATTTAAAAAGATGTATGTGTATGTGTAACAATTAAATTCTGAACATCGTAAAATTAAACAACAAACTCTAAAATAGATGAATATTCTTTATTAGACGAGATTTTTATTCATTAACAGGCGGACACGAGGTAGGTACATATCTGAATATATGGAGTCTTATCTTTTCGGAACCAGTTCCATAGGGTATGTGTAATGTCGATAGTTATTCATTAACAGGCGGACACGGGGTAGGGACATATCTGAATATATGCAGTCTTATCTTTTCCGAACCAGTTCCATAGGGTATGCGTAATGTCGTCATACTCGGGGGAGGAACAACATCGGGGGTGGTTTCCGAAAATTCCTTCAAGAGACGAAAGTCCTTCTGCATCCCCTCTAACGTTGGCCTATTAATTCCAATTTCTCTCCACTTCGAATCATTCAGGTCTACATCCATGAATAAAGGCCGAGGCATTTCCACCGGTGGTCCCTGTTCCTCCAAATGAGGGCGAGGCTTACTCGGATCAAAACCACATAAGGCCATAAAAATATCTACGGTGCGTGGTGGTACCCCTTTTGCAATCCATTCGGCACGTTCTGTTGCTGATTTTACTTCGGAGTCTTTGTAGTCATTGATGTCGAACTTCTTAGGACTAGTTCCTGTCAATGCTGCAAACTTATTTCTGATTTCTTGTTTGACAGCCACATCTCTCTCTATCCTTGCTGCATTTTCTTGTTCTTCTCTTTCAATCCTTGCCGCAGCTTCTTCTTTTGCCGCAACTTCTTGCCGTCGTCTTTCGACTTCATAGTTGACATAGGTCTGGTTCTGATACGTGGAAGTGGAATTATACGGGTTTGACACTTCAATGGGCCAATATGGCTGTGCATGAGTAAATGACGTTTGTGAATAGTGTGTTGCGTCCGGTTGAACGAAACCATACACCGAAGGTGTCGATGGCATATATCCTGTATACGCGTACGGTTGAGCAATTGCATACACCGAAGGTGCTGATGGCATATATCCTGTGTACGGTTGAGCAATTGCATAAACAGATGGTGCTGATGGCATTACTAGTGTGTATGGTTGGACGACACCAGGACCGAAACCATTATATGATCGCCAATCCATATTTCCTTAGAGTTGTGTCTATTTAAAAATAATCATTTATTACCTAATATTAATATTACAAATAAAAGACACGTATTTCTAATATTTTCTACGTGGAACTTAAATTGAATTCTCTCGAAATATGTCCGGAATTTAATTTACGACAATAAAAGATGCTATCGTATCGCCCTTGACTTGCTGAAAAACTTTTGTGAAGGCTGTACCCTCTAAAGCCGCAACGTTTGGGCACTAGAAATATACAGGGGAATAGAGCTTCTCACGGGTCGGGTCAATTCGAACCCGAAAACTTTTATCCGAACCCGAACCCGATCTGAACCCGATTGGTCGGGTTAAAATTTTGGTGATCCGAAACCCGACCCGAAAACTTTCGGATCAAATTTTTTTATCCGAACCCGAACCCGAAAGCTCAGTGGTCGATCCGATCCGAATCCGAAACCCGTAATCCGAACCCGATCAGGTTTTGAAAATTCAAAAAGGTCTTATTCCTTCAAAAAGTTTAATTTATTTTGAATGCCCAGTAACGCCAAAATTACACTATAATATCGCTACAAATAAATATCATTCCCATATCGAATTGTGAGCTAAAATATTCCGAATATCGTCTGTGTCGGCCAGAAATGAATATTTTACCCAGAAAACTTTGGTTTTCGAATTCCAGTGAATAGAAAAGATTCACGCGTCTGTTTGTTGTTTCTTTGTTAGACCCTTTGTTGTATTTGATATACCAATAGCAGTCAGCATACGGAAATACGAATCACGGTCTATGCCCTGCCATATTCGTGCCACGAAGATCCAAATATGTTTATACGAAGTCCTAGAAAAATGTATAGGGTCAGGCATAACCTTTGCCCCCCCCCCCCCTGACCAGCACAATCTGTGGAGTCAGGCACAAAGTGAGATATGCATTTTGTAGAGAATCCTATGGAGGATATCGGGAGCTATACCGCTTGAAAATCCGACTTGTGTAGCGGCGTAGACAAGCGTTTAAGCAAAACTCGGCATGAAAAAATGGATTTTTCAACGGTATTCTGGCAAAAACAGGTTCAAAATATTCTTTTTCGAAATATCCGCAGAAGCTATCTTTTTCGCAATATTCCTATGCAATTTTTAAAATTTTGTTTGACCGGTTTGGAGAAGGCCGATTTCTCGTGTTTCCAGCCCAGATTGGTGAGAAAAATCAGATTTTCCCCTCCAAATGCCTTGCCAGCGAAAAATCGACTTTCTCCAAAACGGTCAGCATAAAAATATTGTGAAAGAGATATATTCGGCGGATTTTTCAAATAAAATTATTTTGGACCTGTTTCTGCCATAATACCGTTGAAAAGTCCGTTTTTTCATGCCGATTTCTACTTAAATACTTGTCTACGCCACTATAAGGAACGGATATTTAAGCGGAATAGCTCCCTAGATCCTCCTTAAGATTCTCTACAAAATGCATATCTCACTTTGTGCCCGACTCCCCCAAATTGTGCTGGCCAGGGGGGTCAAATGTTATGCGCGACCTTGTACAGGTAGTGATTTGTAGCTCAAATTGTGTGATAGTACGTCATTTCCTAGTACAAGATTTTGATCCGAAATAACGGGTTCGGGTCGGGTTCGGGTTGTGGGTTGATCCGAACCCGAAACCGATCCGAACCCGTTCGATCGGGTTAAAAATTTCTTCATCCGAACCCAAACCCGAAAACTTTCGGATCGAAAAATTTGACCCGAACCCGAAATCGGGTTCCAAAAACGCGATCCGATCCGAACTCGAACCCGATCCGAACCCGAACCCGTGAGAAGCTCTACAGGGGACATGTGACGACCTAAATGGTACGTTCATTAGGTGGTATGCCCCATTGCCCCAGTGCAGGAGGCACACCTTTCGAACATCTCCCTTTGTTTAAAAGTAGATATTTCTCCCTAGTTGCTAGTGCTAAGGGGTGCCTTCCTTAGACAAACTTAAAAGCCAACCAATATTTGTTATATCAGGCTGACCGTTTTTTCCTGAATCCAGGGTGTAGGACACTTTTTTTGAATGCCATTTTACCTACACCGAATTCATTTTCTTGTCGATTTTACCTACAACCAATTCATTTTCCTTGTCGATGTTACCTAATTTTCTTGTCGATTTACCCACAATAAATTGATTTGGACCATGTTGTTTGTCCAATTATAAATCTGAACTCAATTTTCGGCATATAATTTACATAATTTCACCTTACCACAAGATCGGCCCGGAGGGTCAGAATTCTTTTACAATTTAGACTGCCAGAGGCAAATTATAGACTGTTTTCCGTGTTTCTTAATGAAAATGTAGGACAATGCACCAATGCACGACAATTTTTGCAAAGTAGGACATTGGGTAGGACATTTCTCAACATATGACAAGCTTTCGAAAGTAAGGACTGTCCTGCTCAAAGTAGGACCATAGGCCGAAACCCCGGTTGGCTTCAATAGGGAAAACGAGGAGGATAGAGGCGCGTCGGTCGTTTCCCGTGCTCCAACATGTACATCAACAAAAGCTGGTGAGAGATTCTGCGAGTCACACACGACTAGACGAGACTTTGACCTTTTTCTCTCGTCAAAATCTCCCTCACTGATTTCTTCAATTAACCAAATTTTAGCTTTATAGACCACAAATTCACAGATTTCAAATATGAGAGTCACAAAATTCTGTGACACTCCTGAGTGGAGTGAGGTCGAGGTGAACTCAAGTGTTCACCTTTACATCACGGAACATAGGGCAAAATACACGTGTCACCCATCCAAGCCTAACTTCCCTCGTTTTCAACTCACACTCTCGTACTCCCTATAGGCCTGGCCTAGCTTGGATTTCGTGATTTTTATTGAATTCTGTTTAGATAAAATTAAGTTTTTTCGTAAAATATTACAAATTGTAATGCTATAGGCGGAAAAAATAAATTCGTTGTCCCTAAAATGGACTTTTGGGAACTGAAAAAGCCAAGGATGCAAACCTATGACGTTTCGGCCTCTGAGTAGGACGGTTGGCCAGCCTGACGACTACGACTTATGGACGGCTACGGCCACGGCGAATCAATCAATGTGAATTTTTTTTAAAGTAACTACCTTGAGCAGAAGAAGGAAATCACTCCAAACTGGAACACTGGTTATTGATGAAGTTGCTCTGAAGAAGATGAACAATTCAAAGTTGGGACGAAAACTGGTCAAAGTCAAACTGAAGAGTGATCGAAGGTTGACTAGGCGTTTGTCTGTCTCAATCTGGACTGAGGAGCCAGAATTTCAATTTCTGTCCCCGTCGGCAAGGTCGAAGGAAGACGAGGACGAGCCGGTCATGGAATGGACGACGTGGAGAAGATTTGAAAGCTGCGCTGAGGACGAGGACAGAACGCGCCAAGAACTTTCGAGAATGAGCACAGGGTGGTCCGCACAAAGACCCAGTTCACATATTATGTGAATGGATGAAGTGGTCCTGCGGTACAGGTCGTCAAATGGGAGTCAGCGACATAAGTCAAGGTCGTCTCAAGTGGTCCTGGATAGTTTTAACTTTATATTTACGGTTTCATTTAAATCCTGTACAGGACTGTACTTAGGGTTCGAGACAAGAATTTGGTCGTGCGGTACAGGTGGTCGTGATTTCCAATTTACTGGGAGAATAACGTAGCATAGTCTCATAATAGGACCAGGGGGAGTAAGACCAGATTGGATTGGATTGGATTGGATTGGGAGTAAGGAGTTTCTCCTTACATTACATTATTACACAATTTACAATCATGTTAAACGCGCACATGCACATGCGGCATAATACTCGAGGTCGTTTGAGACAGGTGGTCGCGGAGACTGTCCCTCCTTATATTTATTTCTGGCCATAGGTAAAATATGTAAGCGCACTAATTGCAAGTGACTTGGAGTAGGGTCGCTCGGTCGGCATAATCCCGAGAATCCCGACTGAAGCACCAGCGGTCCTATAATCTAGTCGAGACGTTTGATATATCAAATTTAAGGCTTATCGTTTCAAGAAATTACACCGAAGCACATTTTTAGATTGGTGCGATGCGGTAACCTTTTCCGTTCCACCGAAAGAAAATTATTTTACCAAAAATGATGTTTTTGAACTTTTTATTCATACCAAACCCAGCCCATCCAGCAAATATTACAGAATTCGAATTGAATTAAAAGTACCCACCCAACAACCACCTCTCTACCACTCAACAACCTGTCTGACTCTCTACAACTACTCGACCACTACAACCTCCATACTACTCTGCAAATTCTCCGCCACTCTCTAGAAGAACGTCCCAACCACTGTACAGCTTGTCGACCACTCTCTACAACGTCCACACCATTCTACCACATCTCTGCGTCTATACCACTCTCGACTCTCTACATCCTCTCGACCCCGTGTTTTGACTTGACACGATTTGGTAAAGATAGAATTGTTCATTTATGGTACGCTCTCACAATGCAAACAGGAGAACAATCTAAGAGTTCTCTAAGATCTGTCGAAATCCAGGACATAAATAGCGGAAAATATATTTCAAAATTGATGTTGAAATGAAATTCTCGCCGTGCCGGGGTTTGAATAAACGCCGGGTCAAAAAGTTTAAATTTTAATTAAACGCCCGGGCACTTAATCGGTCATTTACGGTACCCAACACAAGTCTTTGTTATTGTTGAAAAGTTTGTATTGAGGAAGCTCCGCAGCTCTGGTTGGTTGAATGAAGTGTCAGAAGAGAATTAGAGAAA
This sequence comes from Protaphorura quadriocellata, assembly GCA_034698945.1. NCBI lineage: Eukaryota > Metazoa > Arthropoda > Collembola > Poduromorpha > Onychiuridae > Protaphorura > Protaphorura quadriocellata. The sequence goes on along the minus strand of JAQGCA010002400.1, from coordinate 1,153 downwards.
TCCGGACGAAATTCAAATTCATTCAATGTCACCAATTCGAAATCTACGTACTAAAGTTAAGGCTGACTCATCCACCACTTACTCTGACGTTTCTGTCTTCAGTAATTTTTAAGTAGGCAAAGTGGAAATTATCTAATTTATTTGGTAAGTCAACTTTTGAATTACTTTGTTAGTTAGACGCCAATGAAAATTTCCGCTAATTGTGCATACGTTTCATTGGGTACAAAAACTTAACTTACTACATGAAATAAGTTGTACGCTGTAATTTGTAAAATCATTCGTGTTCGTATTGCATGGCTTTTGTTATTGCTAGTGCCAAGTGGTAGTGATTTCTACACTAATAATTTATGCTTGTAAATTAGTATTTAATTATGAAGTAGATTTCAAAACGAAAACCTTTTGAAAACATGTCAGGAAAGTTAGAACCCAAACCAAAAAAATGGAAAGTTAGAACAAAATAAAACGCTCAAAAATGATGAAATTCGGAAAGTTAGACCTAAATAGGGAAAGTTAGAACCAAAAGTTTGGAAATGAACGAGGCTGACTTAAAATCAATTACCTAAAATGATTTGACGAACCTAATGACATCTGCTATGAATTGGATCATTTTAGTCATTTTTTGTAGTGCTTAGTTTTATATTTTTCATTTCCGACGTATTGACAAAAAGTGGTACAGTAGTGAAGATAAGTTACCTTCTCGAATAGGAACATTCTGAAGTCGATCCGAGAGTTGAACTTTATAGAAAACCTTTGCGAAACTGTTTGTTCAGTTCGTTTTACCAACGTTTTTGTTTACCGGGGATTGCTTTTCGCGAGTGGAAGGCAACACCTGGTGACCCTCAGTCGGAATAATTACTTTTTCACGATAGGGTGCGTCGGTGCTCTTTGGTGACCTCTGATTACGAGGGGTGCTCTCTGGGTTTCTGCGTCCTTTGGTCACGAAGGGTGTTTTCTGCGACCTTTGGTGTAGGGCTCGGACGGTCCGGTCCTGAGGCTAGGACCGGGACCGGACCGAACCGGCTGAGGCTAGGACCGGGACCGGACCGGTGGTCCTGACGTTGGGACCGGAACCGGGGCCGGACCGGACCGGGTTTGGACCGTATATATATGTACATGTAATTAGCATGTACCGGTCCGGTCCTAACGGTCCAAT
>JAQGCA010002399.1:0-14041 GCA_034698945.1 Protaphorura quadriocellata | reverse complement strand
GACACGATTTTGGAAGAAGACGGTTCTGAGGAAGTTCCTGTTCCTAAGAAAGGTAGCAAAAAGACGAATGAAATCACGAAAGCAACCATCCAAAAGAAGCCGAAAATTGTACTGCCGAGGAAAATTAATCCGGAAGTGACCGTATCTGAGGATGTCATTTCGGAAGAAGATGAGTCTGAGGAAGTTCCTAAGAAAGGTAGGGAAAAGACGAATGAAATCACTAAAGCTGAAGCTGAAAAATTGAAGAAAGCCAAGATACTGAGCAAAAAGAAACGTAATCGGAAAGTATCATTTGCTGAAGACACGATTTTGGAAGAAGACGGTTCTGAGGAAGTTCCTGTTCCTAAGAAAGGTAGCAAAAAGACGAATGAAATCACTAAAGCAACCATCCAAAAGAAGTCGAAAATTGTACTGCCGAGGAAAATTAATCGGGAAGTGACCGTAAGAGTGGTCCAGCCAACCGCGTAGCACACTAAAAATAATTTGAAATCATCTCTCCAGCTATCGACATCGCAATTAAACATGTATCCAAGATATGACCAAATTTCCCTATTAGGGAAATGGTCAAATTATTTTGCATGTACCCATGAACGCTATTATTATTTTTTTAATAATTCGAGTTTTGGACGAATTTCCCATGTCACACTTCTGATTTAAATTCATTAACTTCAGTGACAAAAAATTGGGACAATAAAATTTCATTAAACATAACAGGGTACATATCGTCTTTGATTTACAATGATCTAGGTCCTTAACTTTGAACTTCTTCCCCCTGCAAGAAATAAAAGCAAATCAATCAGTCGATCAGCTAATTGAAGAAATATTTGTCTATTTTTTTCCTTATGTTTATGCAAAAATGTGTGTCACGTAATATAAATAAATGTTGGATGATCTCATAAAAGAGGTCTTCTGGTAAGTCTTCAGCTTTTTCCTTCACAATTAAAATAAATTCCTCCATCATCCTCCAATCCTCCTCATCATCTGTTTTTGTATATTTAGGATGGTGAGAGTGAATCCTGTCTAGCTCATTTGAATTTATCATGGTCATTCAATTACGAATGGGAATAGGAATACTAATAGTAATAGGTTGCGGTTGGGTTCCTGGCGCTTGCTGGGTTGGAATTTTTGCATGGTGTTACAACATAGGGAATTTTTGCATTCTTTGAGTCACAGTCACGATGAGATAGGAGATTGGACACTAGCTAGCTTTATAGCACACGATGGCCTTGCATTGAGAGAATTCATACCAAAATACGCCAAGGTTTCTTTTTATCATTTAGCACATCTTCGGTTCGATCATCCTTTATAAATTTAAATGAAATAAAATTACTAGTAATTGTGCCAATTTAATTTAGAATAGAAATTAAACAAGTTAAAAGTGTTTTATGTTACGTTGGCTTGCCCGCCGGCGATTTCTCTTTGATATAGCAGGCTGGGTGTGTAAAGTGTTAAACAAGTGTGACTGACTGTAACAGGCGGCGGCAGAACATTGTATTAGATTTTCACATTCACACTCTTCCATGTTCAACTACGTGTAAAAAATAGAAAATTGTGTATTTTTGTAATTTTTAAAAATTTAAAAGACGTGGAGTTACACAATTCTTGTATTTAAAGAATGGAGACTCAAGAAGCTACTGGGATTGACTCAGATTTTGAAGATTTAGAGGCCCCGGAAGACCATGAGGATGGTCGTGGAGACTCAATCAGTATGTTTTTATTCTTGAAATTCCAGAAGATTCAATTTAATCCTTACTGACTGGTATAGAAAATTATTGGAATACATATGAGAAACACGCACAGCACGGGTAATTCGCATGGACACGCTTGATAGTACAGGTGCACATCTTACGAGTTAATTTAAGTAACTCCTTGGGAAGTTACCTTGTGGAAATCAAATCAATTCGGTTAATGTTCTGGAACGGGGAAATGGGTTTATAACCGTTTGATCTTGCTGATTATTTAACCGGTCAAAATTCTTGCATTATAATATCCATGATGTCCTGTTTGTACTGTACAGAAATTTCGGATTTTAAAAAATCGGTTCTATATTTTGTTATCTTATGGGCTTGCACAACTTGATGTGTATTACGTGCAGGATTCTCTAACTTTCTATGGAAATTAATTAATGCCTCATCTATAAACGAATTCCGTAATCTTTTTTTTTTTTTGCACAATCGTAAGCGCAAGCAATTTGTACAAAGATAACAAATACTCCTAATAGTACATAAATTACAAATTACTGTAAGTAGGAGATAGACTTGGTTTTCCTTCATTGCTATTGTAGACAATCCATATCACTTTACTTGATGAGGCTTGAATTTTAATTATACGTATTATTTCCAAATTCTTTTCACTTTCTGACTTTCTTTAGGGTTGATACGACTTGTCAACTATTAGAAACCGGCTTCTATTTGAAATTGTACATAATGTATAAAGTATACTCGATTATCTAGTATTCACTCAATTTCCAGTTTGTTCGCAATGTTGTTATCGTATTCGCCATGGCGGATTATGTTCTCATGTCTGTTGATCTTGGAATCTGCTAAGTCAATTCTTTAATCTGTTCTATCCTTAATTGGATTTTTCTTATCAGGCCCACGGTTACGGTGGCGGAAGCTCACAACAGGTATTGATTCGTAAATATCACTGCTCTGCATAACTGATTGAATTTCTGACTTGATTGATTGTTAAATCGTTTTTCTCAGTTTTTTAACTACTGTGTGTGTGAAGAAATCTAATTTTTTGATATCCTTCAACTGACTCGTTCTACTGACTTCTTTTCCAGAGGCTTTTCGTGATTCAATGTGTTTCGAAATATCCAACTATATAGAACATAATCGAATTTTCACTGACACACGACACATAACTTCCTTTGTTATAATTTAATTCTGGACTAAATCTTTTGACTTTGTACCCATCTTATGTTTCTTATTGTTTCATACGTTTTTAAAGTCAGAATTTTTAATGTCGAAATAATAAGGCAACTACCAAATTATATTGGTGACAAGGCTTGTCTGTCATTATCTGACGATGTAACGAATAATCGTTGCTGATTCTTCTAAATTAAGAATATTTGTGTTTGACATTTAGGTCTCATTAACATCATTCAATGCATTCTAACCAGCTTAGGTTTTGGCAAATTAGGAATAGTGGCATGAATTTGTATCTGCATAGTTTTACGCATTGCATGTTGTAGTGCACGTTGTGGATTTCTCCGTTTAGTAGACAAATTTTGAACTCTTGTAATCATTTTTTTTAATATCCACTGTTTGAACAGAGGGTTTAGTGATTCCTTACCGTGCCGTCCATTCATCTGCCCAAAGTTTCAAGACGCCGAATCGGAAATGTTTTATACCTGGTCGACCTGTTTTTGCCAAAATCGTGGACGTAGAAAGGACAGTTTCGACGCATTTATTAAACCCGAACCTTTATGTGATTCAACTCAATCATGGTTCCTATTCTTGGATTGTGAAGAGGAGATACAAACATTTTCAGCATTTACATCAACAACTGCAATTATACAGGTACTTACAAACAAAACATGTAATGCACAATAATAGTAAATATTCACTATTAAATCAGTGGAAGAATGAATCCTAATTCCTACTAATAACCTCAATCCTCAATTTCAGAGCTACATTGAGAATTCCATTCCCAACAAGAAAGCATCGGGAGAGAAGATCGAGCTATAAATCCAGTATTGCACAGAATACGAAAGATGAGTCAGGGAAAGCTACGGGTGGCCTTCCAAGGTACATCTACCATATCTACCGACACTCCCTCTATCGAACACTTCCTTTAATCGAAACGGTAGTTTGGATCCCCCCTCTAATACGCGCCCATTAAAATGGTGTTCAACGGATAGCGGCCAGAATCATGCAATTGTATTATTTGTATGGACTGCTTGAAATCTAAAACGTTTCTCATTGCACAGGTTTCCAAAACGTCCAGAAGCACTTGTCCCGTCTGATCAAATCCAGAATCGAAAAGTGATGTTAGAGGAATACCTCCAAGCACTGCTGAAAATTCGGGCATTTCGAAATCATCACGAGACAGTATGTGTGTATAATTTTTAGCAGATATTAGCAATATATAAATTTTAAATATTTTCATTTCAGTTGGAATTTTTGGAAGTCAGTCATCTGTCATTTGTTCATGGACTGGGGCCGAAGGGGAAAGAAGGGCTTGTTCGAAAAAGAACTGGAACAACGCACACACGTCGATGTACTTTTGGCATGTGTAACTGTCTTAATTTTTCTTGTCTCAGGTTAGTTTTGGGTTAAAGTGGTTTCATTGAGTTGAGAATAAAATGATTTGTTCAAAAATTGTGGACAAGATTACAACGGTGCTGTGGTGATTGTCTCGGTCACTGGCAAAAACGCTGGCTAATTGTGAAGGACACTTTCGTAGCTTATGTTCGGCCTAAAGATGGAAGACTGCACTGTGTCATGCTCGTTGATTCAGAATTTGAGGTGTCTTCAGGACTCTACGGCAGCGGCCTTCCGAATGGCGTTATTATTTCGAATATGTCCAGGTAATACTCAATGTTATACAATTTGTTGGTTCAGTTAATTAATTCGGAATCTCTTGTGGTGGGAATTTGGCAGACAATTAGTATTACAATGTTGGACAAAGCGAAGAAGTAAAGAGTGGCTGGACCACCTGAGAAGCGTGTGTCAGAATCCAGGTATCCGATTATTGAGAAATGGCTTCGTAATACAGTAAACTCTCTTCAAATCACTACTCCCTCTGTTAAACATTTTCCCAGCTGCATTTATAACGAACTACTTTTGTACATTTCACGAGTTAGATAAATAGAGAGTTGAATGTGATATAAGTTGGCCGAGATTGATACTTAATGAGAATTTTAATTTAAATTGCCTCCAAAAGTGGCAAGATGTTTTATAGAACCAAATCGATTCGCGTCATACGCACCAATTCGACAAAATATTGACGCCCATTGGTTTGTGGACGGTTCATCGTATATGTCAGCTATCGCTGATGCTCTTGATGCGGCTCATGAGGAAATTCTCATCGCGGACTGGTGGCTAAGCCCTGAAATTTATATGAAAAGACCAAACATTGAGGGAGAGAAATGGCGGCTAGACAAAATCTTGGAAAGGAAAGCTGTATGATTTTATTCTAGAATTTTTATTCCACTTAACTCGTATTATCATTGAAATTTTTCCTAATATTGTAAATACAGAAAGAAGGTGTTAAAATATTCGTACTACTCTACAAAGAAGTGAATCTTGCCCTTGGAATCAATAGCTTCTACAGTAAACAAAAACTCGTGGAAAGGCATCCTGAGAATATTAAGGTTCGACATTACTGTATTTAATATTTCTGCTTTAGAATAAATATTTGACAATTAATTTCTTTCCCTTGGTTGACAGGTCTTGAGACATCCGGACCATGTTAGTGCTGGTGTGCTTCTTTGGGCTCATCACGAGAAATTAGTTATTATTGACCAAAGCTATGCTTTTGTTGGTGGAATCGACCTGTGCTATGGAAGATGGGATGATCATAAACACAGGTCCGTGAATCTTTATATAGTGGGGGTTCATATTCCGCTTGTATGAGTTCAACAATTAACTTTATTCTCCGTTGCTTTTTACCTAGGTTGACGGACTTGGGAAGTATGACGATTCAACACAGATCTTTGCACAATAAAATGACATCTAGTAAACCTGCTGGCGGATTGTTCCAACCGTCATCAATCATGCAGCTGGCCAGAGCTACAAATGCTGTCACGATCGGAACCATGGGTCAAACTATAGGCGTTGCCCGCTCTGAAAAGGAAACTGTACAAGAAGAACCAACCGTCACCGCAAATACGAAAACACCGCTTGAGTGAGTAAATCATTCAATGGTTAATTTAAGTACCTTCCTTAGGGTTCAACGCTATCAACGGATCAGCTAAAGTTTCTGTTGAAATTGCGCAGCTGGGTTCAAAATAGCTTCGAAACATCATTTGTGAGTTTATAAATCTGTGTCTCTACAGGACTATCCCAGGGATCGAAATAGGTAATAATGTGACATTTGCCGATTCGGAGTCAACAGGTGACAATACTCCGAATGGTAATGGTGGTGGTGGTGACTATGTCACAAATGAAGAATCCGAGCCAATTCCGCAAGATCGAAAGCACACCGAGAATGGAGATGCCGTACCGTTAAAGGGAGAAACGCCGCCAACTGGGAGAAGGAATTTAATTCGAAAAATGACGAAAGTGACTCGGGAGTTAAAAGTTGACGGAAAAGATTGGATGAATAAACATTTGTTTAAAAAAGATTCCAATGAAGAAGGTTTGACGGATACAGAGGGAGAGAGTGATCACGAAAAAAGAAAAGACAGTGGCGCTGAGGAAGGCCGTGTGGAGATGAAAGTAGTCGAACCAAGGTAATTTTTTTCGTTCAGAACTTGTAAAGTTTTTCAACATTTTTAAAAGAACAATATTTAACTTCATTTGACTCATTACAGGGGTAAATCTAAACGCGCCGCACCAATCAAGCACAAGGCAGCTATTAAAACTGTTAGTGACGGGTCAGTGATAGGTCTACAGGGTTTGGCGAAACTATGGATTGGGAAGGACTATACCAATTTTATTGTTAAGGATTTTGTCGATTTGGAATCTCCATTTACGGGTAATTGAGCTCATTAAACAAATTAATTAGCCGAAAATGCTGAACTAGAATGATTTTTTGTTGTATTGTTCAGATTTGGTTGACCGTTCTACAACACCAAGAATGCCGTGGCATGACCTTGGCGTTATGGTTCACGGTTCAGCAGCTAGAGATGTCGCTCGGCATTTCATTCAACGTTGGAATGCAGTGAAAGTGAGTATTCGCCAACTAAAGAGCTAGCTGTATTTTGTGAGAAATAGGTGAATTAATCTGATCGAAACTAGGATCTGATTAGTAAAAGATATGCATCTAAAACATTTCTGGGCTTAACATTTTATCTGAACTTAAATTATTTTCATTGTTTTTTTAATTCAGAGTGAGAAAGTGCCGTTGAATCCAGCTTACCCTTACTTGCTGCCAAAATCCTACGATTTGGCCAACGAATCACTAGCTCCCATACTTGTGGAAAGTGTTCGGAGCAGTAAAGTTAGTTGCCAGGTAAGCCCCAGAGATTAACTGAACCTCCTTACCTTAATGGTTAAAATTATTGTATTTTTTTGCGGTGTCTAATTAAATTTTTTTTTCAGGTTCTCCGAAGTATGGCACAATGGAGCGGTGGGATTCGAATAACGGAAGACAGTATTCAACAAGCGTATGTTGTGTCAATCGAAAACGCTAAACACTATGTGTACATAGAAAATCAGTTTTTCGTCACACTGTCAGAAGCAAGTCCACAAGTTCAGAATCGAATTGGAGAAGCCCTTCTCCACAGGATATTGCGTGCAGACCGGTACATTTTTCATTCTTGAAGAAATATATTACGATTTCCTTTTCGGAGGTATAAAACGTACATTTGTTTATGTTTCTTCATTAGGGAAAAAACGAGATTTCGAGTATTTGTCGTTATGCCTTTGCTCCCGGGTTTTGAGGGTGAGGTTGGGACAAGTCGAGGGATTGCAATTCATGCAATAACTCACTGGAATTATTCTTCGATTTGCAGGTGAATGTCTTTTTTTTTATTATCATTCCTATTAACCATTTTGATTAATATTTGTCTATTATTAACGAACAGGGGACACAACGCACTGATGGTCCGTCTTATGGAAAACGGAATAGAACCGTCACAGTATGTCACTTTCCACGGTCTACGAACTTACTCGAATCTCGGAGAAGACTTGGTAAGCTAGACTTTTTAATAAATTGTCTTACATGATGTAACTTATTTGTTTGAATATTTTAAACAAAAATAAGGTTACCGAACTCATATATGTCCACTCAAAACTCATGATTGTGGATGATAATCTGGTCATTTGTGGTTCCGCTAACGTGAATGATAGAAGTATGACCGGAAAACGTGACTCGGAAGTCTGTGTCATTCTCCAGGTACAGTCGCTCGGGATTTCTTTTTTACTTTCTTGCAATCCTAGCAAACTGGATCATTTGTCTTCTCTAGTCTGAAACTTTTATCTTTTGTGGGATTCTTCGTAGGATGAGACGTTCGAGGATTCTCTCATGAATGGGATTGAGTACCAGGCTGGGAGATTTGCCCGGTCACTCCGAACACATTTATTTAGAGAGCATTTAGGACTTATGGAGGATGACCAAGTTGATCTACGAGACCCAATCTTAGAAGATTTTTATAGAAATGTTTGGATTCAAACTGCCACGAGGAATACACAACTTTATGACGAGGTACAAAATAGTTCAGAAATTCTGTCTAGTATTCACAAAACACGAGGTATCATTTTGACTGTCTTTATTCAATTCAGGTCTTCCGATGTGTTCCAACGGACCTGTGCAAAAATTTCCGGCAGATGGAGGAGTACCAGACTAGCCATACTTTGGCTGGCACAAATCCTGAAGCAGCTAAACACATGCTTAAAGATATCAAGGTAACCTTTTTAATACAATCTTCATTTGCATCTAGTTCTGGTCATTAACTTTTAATTTAATTTTTCAATTTCAGGGTTACTTGGTGAATCTACCGCTTTTGTTCCTCATCGAAGAGAACCTTCTTCCAGGTGCGGGCACGAAAGAAGGTCTCATGCCAACCCATTTGTGGACGTAACTTTCACCTTTACATAGCATTTGTTTCGACAAATAAGATGTAGTCCCTGCTTGACCTCTGACCTGACACACGTATTTCCCATTCCCATTAAATTACTTTTGTTTGAAATTGACGTGGCCTATTTTCGGGTCCAAATATTACACGAGACTATGTGCTCTCTAATCGAAGGTACGATTGTCCATGGAACTATAAAATGTATTTGTGCTAACTCAATAATTCAAATTATATTTACGTCATTGTTGAGTTAATTTTATGAGATTTGTCCTGGTGATATGAAAATGTTATGAAGAATGGCCTCTATTATTGTTACAGTTAACGTTGTTATGCCTTGAGCTTATTAAGATTTCCATTATGCCTTTAATAATTTCCTTCGTAAGAGTAGACGGGGTGTAGTGAGAACCCGAGACAGCTTATCCAATTCTTATATGTAAAAGAAATCAATAAAATGTCAAAGTCCATCCAACTTATAATAAAATGACAAACGAGTTGATTTTTTATTCTTTATTCATGAGAACAATTATTACTACCTATAAATAATACGTACAAATTAAGTGATAGGTATTAAACTACAGTTGTAAAACTAGAACTTGTATCAAGAATGTTATGTTACACAATCTTCAGAAAGTTTGAGCAATTACGCATTTTTTGTCCATAATTCATGGTTATCAGCTAACATTTTTCCACTTTCCAGGAAGTAGGATATTATCGACCAGTTTTTGGGAGAATGGATTGTCCTGATTTAGTCTTCTAGAGCATTAATTTCACGACAAGAACCTAAAGCTTAGCTCAATATTATTCTAAATCTTCTCCTGCTGGACGAACTTGTATAAAAGTAAATAATTATAGTTTTGATAAACGTTACAATTCAAGAGTATTGTTAAAATTCAATTTCGTGGTTGTGGATAGTTCCTGAGACAATACTTTTCCGGTATGGAAATTGGTGGAGGTTGGAAGAAAATATCTCGTTTACATAATAATAGGATTAAAATGTCGGCTACAAGGATATTACTACGTGAGTCACTAATACCTTGGACACAAATACGACTGATTGCTTTTCGGAATTTTACATTTCGGAATATTTCCGTCTTTATAAGCGAACTCTGCATATATATACTACATATAACAACAAAACCATTCTTAATTGCAACCGTCTCGTCTGTTTGGACGACTAAGGTCGTCTAATAATAATTCCATTATGAGTACATACTATTATTGTTGAATGAAAATGATTGATTTTTTTTTACTTACAGACTCAAATCCCTTTATGCAAAATGTCAACACATTGAACTCATACACTTAACTGAGGAAATACCTCTCAGACTCAGACCTTATTGTAATGTAATTGTGGACTCACTTAACGGATTTTGACAGTTTGTTATGTCAGGGAAGTGTCAGTCAGGTCATAATAGAATTTATTGATTCTTTCATTTCATTTTCATTCCATTTCTACGACTTAAGCTGCGCTCCATGGCTTTGGGCTAAGAAATAATATAACGATAAGTGCAAATGCGGTGGAAATAGAATGTCTTCGGAATCTAACGTTGAGTCTAATGTCGGCATTTGGAGTTTGATTTATGGTTTTAAGAATTTTGTTAAAATCGGAAAATAAAAGGAGTGTTCAAATATTAGTATTGATGATAACTCACAAAATTCAAAATTCCGGGAGTCACTACAATTAAAAATTGTGTTAATTATCTTAACTAGCAGTATGTCGTCACCAAAACCCCCAGTATATTTTTATTAATTTGTGCCCGGCGTGAGCGTTCTTAGGTCATACATTAAGTTCTCTCCAAAGTGTATATCTTACTTTGTTCTAGAAACTTCTCGGTTAAACTTTAAGTGGGAGTCGGGAAAATCTCAAAAGACACCTTGTAACTTACACGTACAAGTAACACTACTTTGTTGTTTCGGTGAATACGAAGTTAGTATTAGAAGTTGTTATGCCGTAAAACTGATAGCTCCCGGTCCGGGTTCGGTGACAAAAACCGGGTCGTCTTCCATGGAACGGGATTCGGACTTGTCTATTCCATAAAACTCTGTCTTTAGCGTTTCCAGGTAGTTGGGTAGTTGTGCCTGATCCACTAACGCCACCATGCACCCTCCCCACCTATATGAACATGAACAGAAAGAATAAATAAGAGATAGAAATACACCGTTACCGGACTTCCATCAATAAACAATTTACACCGTTAGTCAAACACCATTAATGCTCAAATGCTCTTTTGGGAGGAATCATAAGGTTTCTTTTCACTACTTTCCTCAACACCAGGAATCACTTGCTGGGTGTTAAGAAATAAGAAAGTAAAGACTCAAATGATCACCATTTGGAAAGTCTAATGATTTCCTTATTTCTTGGAGTACAGAAATGGGGCCATGTACAATGTGCAACAGTTAATCTCAAATAGAGTTGGTCAGGGAAAAAGAGAAAGTCAGGTGAAAGCTGATGCGTGTGACAACGTTGGCATGGCTACAAATCGATGTAAACGGTATTGGTTCAGGTGCGACGATTAATTTTTAAAAATAGTTTTCCCAGGGAAAATGCGTTAAGATGGAACGAATTATTTGTTGTCTTGACACTTTATACCCAGGTCATCACATAATTATTGCATTATTCAAGGAACCTTGACTACGCCCTTCTCTGAGGTATGCCAGTACTGACCCCAAAGAGTTGTTATTTATTCTTTGGTGCTTATTACGACAATGGAAAATAGGTCTCTCCAATAAGTACCAAAGTTGTTTACAAAATAATTTCGTAGGTCAAAAATATCCCATTCAATCCATGCACTTCATATTTGGTTGACACGGAGTTGCCCGTCGGAATTTCATTATTTGCAAAAGAAAGAGTTTATTTCTAGTATTATTCCGGTGTAAAGTGTTAGAAAACCAATCATTCATTTTAATTCAGATAATTGCCTTGAATGACTGTATCAAACTGCTTCGGTTTGGTTAGATATGATTGACACGGATTAATAAAGCAGTCTATGTATTTCCAATGTATGTTGTATGATGAGATGGCGTGAAAATTGAGCATATGTATCCTTACCCGGCACCTGTCAGTCGAGCTCCGTGAGTGATTCCTTGGGAAAGTTCAACGAGTCGATCTAGCTTTGGATGAGAACATTCATAGAGTTCTCGAAGACTTCTGTGACTTGAACTCATGAGTTTACCCAAAGTAGGGAGCGCATTTGGGGACTCAATGTCTTCCAAACAAGCTCGACGGAACTCTTGAACCCTTGCAGCCTCTGGAATGCAACCACAAAATCAAAATCTAAGTTATAACTAAGTCCCGGACACAAACTAATGTACGAGGTTCCAAACATGCAACTGGATCTGTAATAGTTACACCCTAACCCCCAAAAAATAAGTTTTTCTAAAAAAACTTTACAGATTTGGGAAAAATTAAGATATACATTTCATGAAGTAGAAAATAGATTTTGAGAAAAATTGGCATTTGCATTTTATGAAGTAGACTTGGAAATGGGTTTTGGGGAGTATTGACACTTACTATATACGAGATAGGCTTGGAAATGCATTTTTTTAATTGAGAGTATGGACTACGCGGTAGGAAATTTTTTTTCGTACCCACAAAATACAGAATTTTATGAAGTAGTTAACTTTATCGACATAGCATTTCAACTCCACAAGACTATTACTGGTTGTCTAAAGGACAGCAACCGAAAACATGTTTGTTTGAATGATTTGAGAACTGTTTTTGAAACCCGACCCAAACAAAACAAGTGTATTCTGGTTTAGCAGAAATGGTAAGCATTAATGAAGCCGATACGGAAAATATGAGACTGTACCTCAAGTGTAACAGTATCCAGAAGCGGATTTAAGGAAAATAATTGGATTGCCGTCTTTCATAGTAACCCACAGAAAAACACTCGGACTTGTTAAGCTATTTGACCGTATGGTTTACACAGAATTGTGAGAAAGGGGTAGGAGAATGTACACACTCCAACATCGTAGTAGATTTTTGAACACTAAGTAACCGGAGTACAGGGCCACTTATGGAAAGAATTTTCAGAAAATAATACTTGTTGCTATAAATATTTAAACACTTAAAAATCAAGGCGGTCAGAGTTTTCTACCACATTTGGTTATCATGTCTCAATAAAATTACTCGTGTCAACACGTCGCAGTGTCCTGATCGCATTGTGGCCGAATTAAATAACAAATCCGATCTAAAATCAGTGGAATATTGATATCCAAAGAGACCACTTTACCTGAAATTACATGTGTGACGCGTTGACGAAGTTTCAAGTTGTTTCTATTCAAAGCCAAAATCTTGCTGATCAGAGGAATACTTTCTAGTTCCTTCACATCGATTTCCAGAATCTCTGCTATCTGATTAAAAATTTAAACAGACTAATTGTAGTCAAGAACTTTCTAAAAATATACACACCGAATTAAAACCTGGCGAAATTTCGCCACTCCAACTAGGCCTAGGGAAGACACCCCAAGTAGTTGGAATACCAGTGCGTGAAACTTCTTTAAAGCATCAATTTAACTATTTCACCATAACTTCGTTTTTTGATTGCTCACCTCATCCAAATTGTACACGTCCTTTGTAATATTTTTCTTGACTAATTGATGCATGTCTTCCAAAGGAATTCCAAGAGTGAGTTGAAGGTCCTTCAATTTTATGTAGTCAAAATAATTAAGGCCTTTGTCTTTTGCTAAAATCCAAGTGCCAAGTCTACACTCAGCTACCCTCACATTGTACCCACTCGTTGAGTCTCCCTTGTTAGAATCTGCCAAAGAGTTTGCAATCACGAACACCGCTCCACTCGGCAATACAACTTTCTCCCCACTTAATGTCGGGACAAAGTCTATCATTTGGGCCGTACCTATCCAAGCAGAGGTGGAAAATTTATTAAAAGGCAGTCATAATTATTTCATACTTTTTAAACCGAATCATTAGACCATAAAATTAATTCCGTTTGCCTTCGCTTTACTTCGTAAGCACTTTCTCCGCTTGAAGAACTTTAACCTTTCTCCGTCCAAAGGCAATGTACCGGGGGGTGCATAAATTACTTCAAAGCTTAGTTCAAGACGTTAGTAGTATGTAGAGGGTGTCGGAGGCGTCTTCCATGCCCACCCATGTTGGGGAGAACCCACCCATGCCCACCCATGTTGGGGAGGCGTCATACCATGCCCACCCATGTTGGGAAGGACTCACCCATGCCCACCCATGTTGGGGAGACCTCACCCATGATAACCTATGTTGGGGAGACGTAATCCATGCCAAGACGTGTTGGGAAGGACTCATGAAGGGTTTTGGCCAGGTGTGTACGTAGGTGATTGACCTTTTTCCTTCACTTCTATCAAAATAGAAATTTTTGTCCT
>JAQGCA010002398.1:0-14042 GCA_034698945.1 Protaphorura quadriocellata | reverse complement strand
TCCCCAACAACAAATAGAAGCCACCTAACTCGAGCTATTATCTTTGATGGACAATAGTTAAAGCCCTGTAATGTAAATTGTGTCTGTAGTTATACGATATTCTGTACGGATTATATTTCATAACTCGTTTTCAGCTCTTCCTCAGTAATCAATTCGAAAGAGATAGTAGAAATACAGCCGTCAAAACTTGTGAGTTTGCAATTCGGAATTTGAACTAGGAAAATCCGGTCTAGAATAAGGTCTATCTGGGAAAGAATTCGGTATAGAAAGAAAGATCATAGTTTATTTAGCGATAATAACTGCCGTCTATTAAAAAATATAGAAAATAAAAATTTGGTAATATACTAACAATAGAACTATTTGGTCAGACTTTCACTTTTCAGAATCACTGTTATAAATAAGCTGTCCGTTTAGTTTAACCCACTATTGGCGTACAGGTTAAATTTCGCGTGATTTTGATATGATGGATGATTTTGAGTACTCACGTAATCCTGCATTTCTGGAATAAATTCCAATTTGAGTAAATCGCCATGGATATTTGAAAAGTAACTTTTCTCGGATTTCTCGGAGTGAGGACGCCGGAGATTGTTGATTTCCGGTCCTTTTCTACTCTATTTAAAGGGCGGGGCTAATTCCTCTTTGGTTAAGCTGGTTAAGGACTGGTGATACCCAAATTTTCCAAACATTCAAAATGTCATAGGAGCGGAATAAATCTGACCTAAACGGGTGTTTCAACTGAATTCTGCACCGCGATTTCTTATTTAGAAAGATCATTACATATAGATTGTAAGCCGTTGAAACCATGGACATTTCTAAATGTTGTGTAATTAGGAACGGACATCATTTAAATTTAACATTGAATTCTCGTTTATTCAAATGTCAAAATTTCAGAGACTTGATCCGTCTCCTTCCTCAGGACTGTAATGATTAGAGAGATTACAAATTAGAACACAAACGATTACAAAAATATAACAAGCTATATAAAACAAGTAGGTGTTTTCCCGATTTTTAGCGATAATCTTGTTAAAATTATTTTGAGTAGCTAATAGTGTCACATTAATCGGTTCTATGTAGTTACGAGCTATAATTGAATACATATTACAAACAATGGATTTCACGGTTGTCACGGCGTATGGAATTACAGATCTGGTAGGATGAGGGTAAGTAACGAACTCCAGAATGGGCTAATTCTCCAGCCCGTGTCTTGATTCATGGCTACATCATCTCTTTTCTGAATCCAAAGCGCCTCTTTGAAATTTCGATAATACCACCAATTTTCTCTCTACAGTATTTTCATTGCTTCTTTCTTGATTGCGTGTTGTCCGTCGCCGGTTTCCCACACGTGGAATGCTACTGCTGATTTTTCAGTTCTTGCGTGTCTTACATCTGCCAAATGTTCCTTCATTCTGATGGCCATATTTCTTTTTGTTTGTCCGACATAAACCTGGGCGCAAGTATCACATCCAATTTCGTAGACTACTCCACTGTTATTTACCGGACGTTTGTCTTTGTGTGCGGAAAGGTACGTTTCAATTTTCCGAACCGGATGAATCCAGTTTTGAATTTCCATTTCTTTGTGAGTGTTCTGCTAACTTTATTGGTTAGATTTCCAATGTACGGAAGAATGAGACGTCCAGATTTGACTTTTTGACCAGTAATTTTAAAAAATTTCAGTTATAATAGCGAAGGGAGGTCCGACCAAATATTAGTAAAAAAAATATTCTAAATTTCTACTCGACTATTATGATTTAATATAAAAATTATGTAATCGTTTGTAACCTTTTGTCCGGTTAAATTCTGCGGATCCGCAAATTTTCAATTATAACATCAACAACCAAACATTATTTAGTTAATTTTTAATTATTCACACCTTCTTGGAATGAAATAGGCTTTTAAGCAGTACGTTTAAATCTGAAGGAGAAATTCAAGTTTGACCAAGACTGTGGCAGTCGTTCGTAATATTATGGTTGATACTGTATACAGTTTTACTGTAAACTGCGCATAAAAACTTAAAAAATCACCGTTTCTTTAGTCCCTTCCCAGGATATACGGCCAGTACTGCCTCATTAAAGGCGGTTACACTACTGATGCAATGGAAGATTTTACTGGTGGAATCGTCTAATCTCATAAAGATGACGAATTAGAGGGTGACAAACTCAGGGACACCATACGAAAGGCGGTGAAGAAAGATTCCTCATTGGATTTGGCACTGTAAAGAAACTTTCGAAAGAATTACAAATGCTAAAGGATTCCAAGGTAAAATAATACACCGAATATTATGCATAGAAAATCCTACACATAAGTGCATTATGTATAAAACACTGTATATAAAATAGTATGCATAAACTAATGTGTATAAAATTGTATACACAAAATGGTAAGTATGAAACGTTATGCATAAAATAATATTTATAAAACATCTGTATTAATGCGTAAAATACTATGTAGAAAAGATTATGCGTAAATAATGTGTATAAAATATTAAGCTAAAAGTACTGTGTAGAAAAGATTATGCACACATAATATGTATAAAATATTACGCATACAATACTGTTCATACAGTATTATGTATAATATTTTTTTATACTCATTTATACATAATAGCTTATACACATTATTTATACGTGATAGCTTATACATATAATTTCATGCATAATATTTTATACACAGTAATTGGTAAGGCGTAAAATGTAACGCATAAAATATTACTTATTATGTTCTGCAAGAAGAAATGAAATTTTTCAGGATCCCGGTCCAGAGGACGTTATATAGTACTGAAGGAATTGTTGAAGGACGCGCGTACACAGTTTTGGACATAGAAGATGTGACCAGTAAGGATGGAGCAACAGTATACAGTCTCGTGAATTGTAGGAACCCCTGGGGGGATACTACAGAATGGACGGGAGAATTTGGTAACTGATCCGTGAGTCCATTCATAATTTTATTAATTGCATTTTGTTGATCTATTAATTGACATCTGACAGAACTAGGGGTGGTCTGTGGAAGACTGTTGACAGAGACCTTCGGCCTGGATCTGGGGATACAATCGACAATGGTCAGTTTCAGATACCCGTTGAGAATTTGAGCCCATACGCGAGAAGTTTGTACACTTGTGATTGGGGAAAGAGGTATCTTGGAGACAAATCCAGCAAAACTGATACTGGAGACATTCTCATTGATTTTGGAAACTTTACTGACGAAAATTTTGGACATTTGGGTGATACAGGTTTGTTGATGTATTCGAAATTTGTTAAGTTATCAGAAATTGCAATTATTTAATATTTTAATACGTTTTAGAAAAACTTGAAGGCAAGGGTGGATATTATGTGTACTTGAGACCCTCGAAACCAGATAAAGGTAAGGCAAGGCTTAACCTAAACCTGTTTGGGGAAATATATAGATGGAGTAGTTTTTTTTTCAATTTCGCGCACCTCCCTATTATGAGAGAATATTTTGTGTTCCAAGGTGAGACTAAGGATGGACTGCTCTACAATTGCGAACTGTCGGTGATGATGATGTATACTCAATACTGATTATACTAAATCTGGTAAAAATCCAGACATTCCAGAATATGGATTTTACGCGTACTGGGTATTGCAAATTAACTGAACTACGAATTATACTCAATTTCGGTGATTACACTAGTTGACTTCGCCTAACCAATTATTGTTTAATTTTCTAGAGTGCAGGCGAGAAAAAACCAGTGGGTGATTTTTTTCAAGGCCAAGGCGACGATTTGAGCACTGATAAATTCCAACATCACGAACGTGAGATCAACTATCTTAAGAAACTTCCAGCTGGGACGGTGTTGATTGTTCCTTGGATTAAGCATTGGGATAAGAAAGGTGCTCCATATTATTTCAGAGTCATTGCAGACGGAGAAGTTCATGAAGTCCGAGAATCGAATGATTCTTAAATTATTCGGACTTAACAGAATTCTCGGTACATTTCATGTGTACATTGTACTCAAATATTTGCACACCATCATAATACCGAACTTAAAACAAATATAATTAGTTTCTTTTCTTCGCACTCCAGTATTAATTGCAAACTCTATATTAATGGGCATTTCAATAAATAGTAAATTTCAAAATGTTTTAACTAGAAAGAAAATAAGATAATAAAATAAAATAATGAAGTTAATTATTTGAGAATTACTACGCTTTTAAATAAAATGAAACGCTCATTTGGTTTGAATTGAAAAAAAAATTATTCCCCCTTCTATGATTTGACTGCAAATAAATAAATCAGATATCATAAAATCGTTTGAATTATTTAGACATCGCTTCTTCAGTAAACTTCAGTTTCAAAGCGAGCAACATCAAGTTTGTGTAGTACATATAAAAACTCTGCTAAGAATTGTGCCAGTGTGCATTGAGTCCTAAAAGTGCATAGAATGAGTCTGCAATCATTCGGTATATAAACTAAAACAAAATAAGCCAACAGCACCCCCCATACCTTAATTTATTAGTTGTAAGGTGCCTACGCAGTAGATCATAGGTCAGTGGTCAATATAATTTTATTCAAATAATACCGCAGTATCAAAGAATATCAGCTCTTCGAAGTTAGCAATATCTTATTCGTATAGTAAGAAATTCTTGTAATTACGTGGACGGACGGTTTGTTAAAGAAACCAGTCTCAAATTTTGTGAGTCTGCAAGGCCGCACGTACTTGCCCATTAATTTTCTACTGTACACTCACGACGATGGAAATGAAAGGCCAAGGCCAGCACAGCCTAGCGGAACACTCCGAAACCTTGACTTGGTCTTGTTTGGTCCTTTGGATATGTGACCCCCATCTTGGCTCTCATTTTGTGCTTGACAGTGAGGGTATTTAAAACCTCAAGGTCAGGTTGACTAACCACCGCACTATTGGGTCAAACTTATAAAAGTATGTACATGTAGTAATCGCGAAAACATCAATACATGTAATGCTTGACTATTATACCTATACCTAATCTGATCAACATGCAGCGATATCTTAATCGACGTAGTGTGAAGATCGATTCTACTAAAATGTCTTGACGACGAAGTTACCTTTTAAGAAGATGAGTCTATACCTCGCCGGTGCTAGAAAAATTTGTTTATTTTTCGGGTTGGTGGCACATTAACATAGAAAGGATGGGGACTTGCCACCAAGTCTGTTGACTGGTGACGGACACACACAAACACACAGGCTTGGATTCTACCAGGGCAACTCCACGTTGTTTGGCCTCTTGGCCTAACCGGGTGGGTCCGTCTCTGTTGGGGGCATTGGACTGGTCCAAGAGGCACTTTTGTTTACTGAGAGAAGGGATTATAAATTGTTAGTCCTGTCTCTCAGTAAACAAAAGTGCCTATTGGACCCGTTTACCCAAACCATTCTAGAATGTTCATCACAAACAGACAAAATTCTAGATCTTAAGCTCCGACTCATGTCATATGGCCGCAACCAAGTGCCGAGTTAGTAGGATTAACTTAGAAATTCTATTTCAGTTGTCTAATCGATACGAACGTCTACAAAAGTACGATCTAGTATAATTTGGTATGACAGAAACCACAATCTAAAAATTAACCAAAATGATCTAGCTCAGTCCGCCCTCCTCTTTCTCTCTCTCTCTTCTTTTCTGGTCTTTCCTTTATCTCTCTTTCCTCCCACTTTTCTCTAACTCTTCACCCGCTTTTCTTTATCCAATCTCTTCACTCTACTCTTTCTCCAATCTCCTCACTCTACTCTGTCTCCAATGACTTCACTTACTCTCTCTTCGCTCTCTCTTGTATATTACTGCGATCCACATTCTTAAGATAGCGCTTGCGCGGTTTATTTTCTGGTATACTTACTCAAGCACGAATGGAGAAAACAGTAGTAATACATAAAATGGATGAATTAAGAATATAAATGCAATAATATTTAGGTAACAGAGAAAATAACATTTTAGAACTACTTGATGTTCAGTGAGTACGTAATAGGTTAAAATGTGCCTGTGTACGTCAGTCATAACTTAATACCTTTAATACCTCTATGACATCCCAGCGGTCCACACGTGTTATAAACTGTTCCGATTTGTACAAAAAAAAAACACAGCGCCGCGTTAGAATTTTTATGCGGTTTATTCATCATACGTTAATTGGTACGTACGAAAAAACGTGCAGAAATATTTCTTTTTTAAAAGAGGACTCCACGCATCGGTTTGGGATAATCCGGATAAATAGTAGTAGTACTTACAATTAGTAATGCAAATGGAAACATGATTTCCATGAGTGCGCAAATGCATCTGAAAATATGTAATAATAATAGATGCGTGCATGATATTATGTAAGTTAGGAGTACAGGAATACAACTTCCTATCAGTATGAGTAAACACTGATAAACGCTACGGATAATGGGGTCATTACAGTCTGAGAAATAATCTTTGTCGTCCCAATTCAATTGGGTGCGGTCGTTTTAGTACAGAGTATAAATTGAAATTTGATTTTCTCAGTACATGGCAAGTAACAAACATCATTTCCACAGAAATCGGAAGAATTATGGATCTTCCTGATTTCAGTGACCGAGTTGATTTATATTGGATATACATATATACGAGCTGTAATTCAAATTTGTAATTCAATTTGTTTGGACAGTATGAGCCTACCTAGTACGGAAGTTGTCAATTTACTTTATTCTGGAGAGTTTGGAGATAAAACATTTGATTGCGTAATACATTCATGTCTACTGTACTCCACTGCAATGTCAGCGTATTATTTATTGAAAATTAGACAAACCTAATTCCAGTCTAGAAAGTCGAGATTAGTTGATTCACAAGTGTTCATTAGTTTGAATTGAGTACCAACTTTCTCTCTGATATTAAATTATTCTGTCTAATAATTCTACACACAATTTTCAGGTAATAATTCTATGAGTTCTATGATTCATTTTGGAATCTACGCAAATATTAACGTGTGGAAATTACTTTCAAGAAGCGTAGGCTTAAAATTTGAATGAGGAGATGAATATTTTTTAGAAAAACAGAAAAAGTCAAGGAGTATAACTTTTATTTACACAATTCGGACTCTGCTTTTGCCTTTGTTGTAAATAGAAAGATGCCGTGTATGAGCTGGCCTTTGGAAATTTCAATTAAGTGTTGGTGTCGGTAACCTCCGTACCCCGACATCATTATCATCATTGTCATCAAATTGAACGATGTCCCTCCAAGCCGAACCGGAATCAGTCCCGCTGAAAGATATCGAATGTGCTCATCAGAAATCAGATGCGAATAATATTGAGCCCGAGTTATCAAAACGCGGGTGGCGGAATTATGCTGGAATTTTGTTTGCACTTCTGGCAGGTCAGCAGTCATTAAAAGAAATAGTAAACCCAGTTTCTAGGAGTTCAGCCAGATCAACGTAGTCTCACTATAGGGAAGCTCACGAGTCACGACATGCGCGTCTGGCCTAGACCCGCCAATCACATTCTCACACTATTTGGGATCTCCTAACACGAGAATAGTTAAAATTCGCGTGTATAAATGAAGTACTTTTCTGGACTATCTTTGAAAATTTGATTAAAAAACTCATGAGGTCCCTGCTTTGAATATTTTTAAATCGTGCATTAAAATGTATGCTCTTTCCGGCGTTTTCATTTGGCATCAATGTTGAATGCCCATTAAATACATTATAGAAGATTTTGAAAAAATTCAAAATACTTTTTTACACCAAGATTTTGAGTTCCCTTAAGTTCATAGGTATAACCAATGTTTCCTATTTTTTTCCTTCAATTAATTCCCTCGTTGAAGACAATAGGGTAGAGCAAGATTCCTAGACGACCAACTTTCTCACTAGGTTGTACTCTACCCTACACTAATACGTCAAGGTGTGTTATTGCGCACACCTTTCGTAAAGCACATGATCACGTGACAACTAAGCAGTCCACAAACGCGGTGGCGCCATGGCGGTGTTGGCATTGGCACCCCGGGGCGTATTAGCACATTTTACTATATTTATCAAGGTGGATAGAGTAGGGATCAGGTGGGTCGTAGAGAACGAAATTCTGGAATCACAACAAATTGGGACGAAAGTCCCCACTATTCCGTAGATTTTGAGTTTCTAAACAATTTGTATTAACCCCTTGCCGGAAATTATGTACCTGTGACCTATGCGGGTCACTGAAACTTGACCAGTTTTTGTGAATGGGGCATGATGACACATATTCTTCTTATGGGATTGAGCTCATCCAATCAGAGAGGAGCATTTGCTACGTCACACGCCATACCCGCCTGTGTTGGAGAATTTTTCTCTACGACTCATGATTCTTTCTATTCACTTTGATATTTATTAAAATCCGGTGTCTAAATTTCAGGTATCTCACTTTGCTGCGTCAATGTTGGCAGCAAAATCCTGACTCAGGATAACTACCATCCATTTAATATCATATTTTGGATGTCTCTGGCCTTCACAGTAGCCCCACCGTTATTTATCTTATATCTCCGGCTTGCGAAGAAGAAAAATGTCTTTGAGGACATTTCCGGGGGAAAGTGGAAACTAATATTCCTACTAATGGTATGAAATTAAATTCAACAATTTTACAACTATTTTCTAAACGTTTTGGATAAGATTTGCTCAGGTCAGAGGTACTGTCGCCTTCATTGGTGTCACTTGTTCCGTGTATTCACTCGGATATTTGACGGTCGCGGACGCGGTTGTGATCATTTCCTGTACACCAATAGTCGTCACTTTGTTTGCAAGAATATTTCTAGGCGAACCTTGCGGAATCGTCCCGGTTGTTGTTGTCTTCGTCATCTTTGGTGGAGTTGTTATCCTCGCAAGACCTCCGATATTGACTGGGGCGAAAGAAATTGACACGAAGACACTGGTAAGCCCGACGAAATTAATGCTTTTTCAACCTTTTACCATCAAGGACGTAATTAAACAGTTGAACACCGGAAGTACAACATCGAGATATAACAATATCCACCGAAAACGCATTTTCACTTTTGCAGCTGGATAAGGGCAATGTCATTTGGCTTATTTGGGTTATAGTTCAAACTTATCCGATTTCGGATTTTGTCCCTAACATAAATATTTTAAAACTAATAGCTGAAAGTATAAAAAGGATACGTAAAGTAAAAAAGTGTTCAAAATTCATAAGTCGTGAAGATCAAAAAACTTTTATTGATTCCGGGAACTCGGGACTTAGAAAATTAGCGGGGGAAAAAAAAGGTGCCGATTTACCCTCAATCCCACCCAGAACATTCTATGTGTTTACGGACTTTTACCTTCTAATGGAAAGTTTAGTGTTTTTCTTGGCAACTATGAACTACGATTCTATGGAAGCCAGGAAACCTGGTGAGCGCGATAATTCACAAAGAAAACTAAAGGTACGATTCCACAGCACAATGTGCAAGAGCAATATCAATATCCGCAATATTACGCTCGGCAATATTGCGAACATTGCGCTTCACTAGAATCTGCAAACATTGCGCGAATTGAAGTTATTCCACAGCGGAGTATGGCGGACCGGAAATAAACAACACACAGTCCTTTCCCACGCGAAAACGAGGGATTTTGAAATTCCCGCAATCTCCGCAATGTGCGCAAAAAGGACTAATCGGTTGGTTCTTGATTGCGGTGTGCAATCGGCTTCCACAATCTCGCGCAAAGCGCACAATGTGGATTGCGGGATATATTCCATTGAGCGCAATACTCCGTATCCACATTGCAGTCCGCAATATTGCGAGTGGAATCGGACTTTAACGCCTTGAATAGAGTTCTCTTCGTTTTTCTCTTCTCTTTTCTCTTTCTCTTCTCTTCAAAGTTGACCCGCCGCCAACTTTGCAAAAACGACAAAAAAGAGAAGAGAGGAGAGAAAAAGAGAAGTATAAAAGCGCGCGAAAGGTTGCGGCGGTTCAACTTTGAAAAGAAGAGAAAAACGAAGAGAAAAGAGAAGAGAAAGAGTACTATAAATCCGGCGTAAGCTTTAGAATTGTGACTTACAATTTCTAAATTTCTTCTCCGGACACCTACAATTAGGAATACATACACGAGGAATTATCCTATTCAGTGCAGTTGAGCAGTCGTCACTCTTAGACTCTTAGTCGTGACCCTTAGACTCTGACTGATGTCTCAGCCTGGCAACGAAATTATTATCTGATATTGGTTTTCAGATTGGAACTGTATTGGCATTTGCTACAACCGTAGCTTACTCCGCTGCCTTCATTGTTATTCGTAGTCTCCGAAATGTTCATTTTAGTCTCCACCTCCTTTTCTTTGGCTACGTGATGGCCATACTTGCTCTCATTTTGTCCTTGAGTCTGGGAGTGTTTGAAGTCCCACGGTCATGGGATGGGACTATGATCATGATTGGAGCTTCCTTTACTGCACTGTTTAGTCAAACCTTTCAAACGTTGTCTCTCAAATGGGAAGAAGCAGGTCCTATCGCCTTGGTCAGGACTTTGGACATTGTCTTTGCCTTCATTCTCCAAATCATTTTCTTCCAAGCTTATCCTGATGTTTTCAGGTATGAAGTAACTAGATTAATCATTTTCTCAAATGAAGTTTCTAACTTGTCTCTCCAACACACAGTTTCATTGGGGCTTCTGTAATCGCATTGGGTGTGATTGCCACAGCGTTCCGGAAATGGTTGTCCATGCTCCCAGAGAAACATCCATCGAGAATTCGATATTCCTTCATGTTAAAATAAAATTAGTATATGTTTAAACTCGATTATTTTTATTTAGAAACATACAAATGTGTTCTTTGTTTATTTTCGCACTAGTGTGAAAATTTACTCCTTAGCTTGTAAGTTTAAAAAAAGCAAGTGTTTTTAAAAAATGCACGTTTAATTTAAGTTTAAGTTAAGCTAGTTAAGTTTAGTTTTCTGGATTGTTCGAGAAATTCGGCTCCTGAGACTAGATTTCAGAGAAATCTACATAGGATTTCCGTAGCTGAGACACCGAGAACAAACATCCCATCCCTTTGGACATTTTTGCTAAATGAAACATTTTTTGTGAAGGTTAATGTGGTTAGTAACCCGAAGAGTGTTCACAACGTTTTTACAAATTCGATGAGTTACACTCAGACTACCTCTCTCGTCAGCATTGGATGTTTGGAGGTGAGGGTCGGCAGGGCAGGGTCACCTCCTTCATTTGCAGAATGAAATACTAATGACAAGATAATAATTACAAATTACATTAGTTCCAAAGGACATACAAATACATTCTCCACGTTTGTCGTGAATCTAGATCTTGAGTGTGACTGACATTGCATTGCATTTTACCACTTATCAAGACGCACGTTTCAGTCTGGACTGTTAGGGAAGTATATTCCTTTTATTTTCGCCGATAAATTCACATTCATATCACTCGGTCAATGTCAGTGTTCATTGATTAGAGGTCAGTCCATTCCACGTGAGCTTTTATTAAATTAAATCCTTTCCTTGAATTTAATTAATTATCCGGGATTGAGGACTATTTTTTTCTGTTCGTTTCAAAATTCAAAGCAAAATATACATTGGTGTTAAAAGGTATTTAAGTAAATTAACATTCCAAATATTCACGCTCCAAATGAAATATTCCTGTTAATCCAATTAAATCCAATTGATTTTAAGCAACTTAATTACGTTGGTGACAGAAATCAGATGTCACTCGCAGCGGACGCGGAGTCATTGCCAAGGAAGGATGTTGAATGTGGTCATGAAAAATCAAATACGAATAAAATTAAGGCCGGCGTATCCAAATCTGGACGGCGGAGATATGCTGGAATCATGTTCGCTCTTCTCTCAGGTCAGCAGTCAGCAATATAGCTCCAATGATACAATTTTGAAACAAAATACGTCGAGCGTGGCTTTAGATTTGGCTTACATTTTTGATATGATGCACCCGTTGACTTCTCGAACGGCCTTACTGTCGGTCATGATCCAAGAGAAATGTTTGTGGTCAACAGTTGAGAATGACCTTCGCAAAGTTCGTGTAGTAGTTCGTATGGGCAACGTTGCCGCCCCTTTTTTTGGGTACAGAATAAAGGATGTCCCTTGTTAAGCAGGACGGTATTTTGTTTGACTAAATTCCCTGGTGATTGTAATTGTCATAATGTCACGTGCGTCATGTTCGCAGGAATCTGCGGGGCCTTCATCAATCTGACAACCAAAATACTCACACAGAGAGACTACCACGCGTTAAATATAATATTCTGGGCATGCCAGGCCGTCACACTAGCTACGCCTATATTTATTCTGTATCTCTGGATTGTGAAGAAGAAAAACGCTTTTGAAGGCATTTCGGACGGAAATGGAAAACTGATATTTCTGTTATTGGTAAGAGACGGAACTTCTTTTTTTTAAATTAGATATGAGTGGAAATCGTTGTTCCTACATTTTTGACTAATTTTGATATTTCGAATTAATTTCATTCACTACTCATTGAAACATTTCAACAGTTTCGCTGAAAAATATTTTGAAATTCATTCCATAAGGTGAGAGGTGGAATCTCCTTCATCGGTGGGATCTGTGTCGTATATTCACTGGAATATTTGACGGTCGCGGACGCTACAGTAATTTTTGCCTCTACACCAATAGTCGTCACTTTGTTCGCAAGAATATTTTTAGGGGAACGTTGTGGGATCATCCCAATTATTGTAGTCCTGCTCATCTTCTGCGGAGTTGTTGTCATAGCCAGACCTCCGATGTTGACTGGGGCAAAGGAATTTGATACCGAAATATTGGTAAGCAAATTTCTCTGAGATGATTTGATTGACCAGATTTTCACTTCAAACTGGAATACCGTGGCCTTCTTTCAAAGTATTTGAACAGCTGTTTCCGTATTCCTTTTTCAGATCGGAACCGCACTGGCATTCGCTACAACAGTAGTGTTTTCCATGACTTTCGTTGTTATTCGCAGTCTTCGAAAAGTTCATTTTAGTCTCCTCCTCCTTTCTTTTGGCTACGTGACGTCCATCCTAGCTCTCATTTTCTCCCTGATGATCGGAGTTTTTGAATTCCCAAGGTCTGCTGATGATTGGATTCTCATCATGGTTGGGAGTGCATTTGCATGCCTATTGGGTCAATTTTTTCAAAATTTATCACTCAAATGGGAGGAGGCGGGGCCTGTCGCCTTGGTCAGGACTCTCGACATTGTTTTTGCATTCATTCTCCAGCTCATCTTTTTCGGAGTTTATCCAGACGTATTCAGGTATGAGAATCAATTTGTTAAGTCCACAATGAATGTTTCTAATTATGTACTTGTAATATGCAGTATCTTTGGTGCTTTCATAATCGCTTCCGGTGTTATTGCTACAACTTGCCGGAAATGGCTGTCCACGCTCTCAGAGGAACATCCTTCAAGAATTCGATATTCCTTCATGTTGAAATGAAATAAACATACGCTAATACCAGCGTTGGGTCAATTACTTTCAAAATGTAATTAATTACAAAATACAAATAATACGAGGATTTCTCGGAATAAATAATAGCAATTAGAAATTACATTTTGAAGTAACTAATTACAATAATTGTAATTACTTTCCAATCAATTATTGATTGGAAAGTAATTAATTATGAATGGACCGGGTAGGGTAGGGCTGGCCAATACGCTCCACCGTTGAACGAGTGTGCTAATTAGCCCCAACCCTTAACTACATGTGACTTCCAAAGCACCGCCACGAATGAAAAAGTGGGGCTTAATTAGGACAACTTTCCGACAAAGTGAAAGGTTAACACGCAAAACTAAAAGTGTGCATCAACTTGCGAACTCCGTATGTCTGAATGCATGTGGTAGAACTCTAAAGTATGAACAAAAAAACAAACAAAGCCTGTATATCCAGGCTTATTATTCTCCGTTGGATGGGCTAACGGTGATCAGCTGTGCTAATACGCCTCACCCACTACACGAGCATGGTATTTTCAAGCCACGCTGACAAATGGCGGATGGGGCTAATTAGCAAAAATTTTCAAAGCGGGGCGTATTAGTCCACCCTACCCTGTATTGTAGACGAAAAACAATATTTAATATTCAGCATATAACAAGGCAATTTTTATCAGACTCACCACAAAATTATTTCGTCGTCAAATATCACGGATGCATTATTGCACT
>JAQGCA010002397.1:0-14045 GCA_034698945.1 Protaphorura quadriocellata | reverse complement strand
GGTAGTACTCCCACCCTTGGTCAGATACACTACGGTAGTACTTTGAGAGGGTAGTACACCCATCCCACTACACCGGACTGATGAGAGATTTTGAATTTCAATTACGCTGGGAGGGATGACAAAATCATATGGGAATTTTAACATTGGCAGAAACTTTGGAGAAGAATTTTGGGAGAAAGGAACCTCATTTTTCTCCAAATACCTTGCAAGTGAAAAATCAACTATCTCCAAGGCGGTCAAATAAAATTTTAAAAATTTCATAACATTATAGCACAAAATATGGCATCGGCGGATTTCTCGAAAAAAATTGTTTTGGGCATGTTTTTGTAGAGGAAAGCAGACTATGCGGGATCTTTTATGTCATTTTTTTTACTTAAACGCTCGTCAGCGCCGCTGCGCGCATCGGATTCTCAATCAGAATAACTGCCTAGATCTTTCATAAGATTCTCTACAAAATGCATACCTCACTTTTTGTCCGACTACCCCCGATTGGGCTGCCGAGGTGGGGGGAAGGTTATATGTCTAATCTTTTGACTTTGACACAAAAGTAAACCTCATTCAATTCTATTCTATTCTATGCTCGACCCTGTAGTTTCTTTCAGAGGTCCTGAAACAAAAATATGATTTGATTCAGTGATTTCAGTCGTATGGTCCTTAAAAGTTTTGAAATCCTTTAGCTCGCTCTGTAATTTCTAGTCACCATTCTCCTCCCTCCCGTACGGCACCAGGCATTTGATCTAATCTTTCTTTTCTCTTAATGAGTTAATGAGGTTTTCTGAGATGAGATTTACATTCCGATTGATTTTGACGTGATCAATCGAGATAATCGGACTTTCTTATGGGATCACAATGATAATTGTTCTACTGCATGCTGCGTTAGTGCCTGTGGAGACTTATAATTTAGCAGAGCATAGCATGGACGTCCTACGTTTGCGTCTACTGCACTTTTTATTGACATATTATAAAATATATTTTATAATTAAATGTGCATGAATAGTAAAAAAGTCAGTAGAAGTAAGTAAAAAGGGCTCGGCCAACCGGAGCGCGCAGCCGAACCGTCAAAACCACATTGAAGCGAGTTTTGAAAAGCATGTTTATAGTTTCAAGGTAATCAGTTATCAATTCTTAATATAAAGGAAGCAGGAATGAAAACGAGGATTTCGCCTCTCTGGCCAGAAGTTTTGAAAAACGGACGCAGAATTCCGAGGAAGGCAACTAACCACATTCGTATTCTAGAGATATTTACCAAAGTCTCAGAGGTCAGACATACACGACTGACCTGTAGAATTAAATAGCCGTATTGAAGCTTATAGTCTGTGGAATATTTTTGTAACAGTAAATAGTTTTCCCTAAATCGAAGTTCCGTACACTTCTCGAGTACCGCTTTGTCCTCTCCGCCGCATACCTCGTGACGCGATTTCAAATAAAAAATCTGACGTGTCTTGTCATGAATTGTTAACATTCTGAACTCAGGAATTGTCGGAATCCACCTTGTCGTGTCAAATTTTGCTCACAAAATGTCAGCCCCTAGTCCAAATGCAAAGTGTAAGAATTTATGCGCAGTTTATTATCAGACATTTATTGGAATCTGCTGAATATGATACGTACGATCGTCCTGTGATACAGCATAATAGTGTCTTCGTGTCATGTCAAATGTCAAGTCCTCTGAAGCGTAACTTTAACCTCATTCATGGTCAGGAGTGCATGTACTGCAGGGGTGTGACAAGGACTCATTTTTATTTTTCTCTTGTCATGCCGAAAAAAGAGAACGAAACTTGAGAATAGGTGCCTCTATTATTTATTTTTGTTTGAGAGAAGCCTGGCCATAGGAAAAGTCACCCATGTCATATTCTAATATTTGTCAAAGAAGAATTTTAAATGTGGATGATTAAATTTTACGGTTGGTGACAATATGGTCGCGTTGAATTTTTTATTTACAAGGTTGGGTCTTCATAGTTCCTTCTGGGTACAGTTAATTTTTAATATTGGGATGAAAGAATGCCCTGAACGGAAGGCAATACAAGTAATTGGATGGAATAATTATTCTAAAACCCCAACAGTAGAGATTTGTCTCTTCGAAAGGAATTTTGGTTTACTTGCTTTCCAGGTGTGAATATATACGAACACAGCGACATTTTCAAAATTATCAGATTATGCTTTGTCGCCGAGTACGTTTCTATGTAAGTAGTTTGGCTCATGTGCGGGCTTACGAGGTAACCAAGCTGTTATTCGTAGCTTTATTCAGCACACTGAGAATCTAAGAGGATCATGGCATAATTAAAGGATTTGTTTGGAATCATTACTATTCAATGATTCTGAAAGTTTTGTCATGTGTTTGGGGATAACAAAGTTTCCTTCCATTTCATTTTCCTTGAATGGCTGGCAGTTCTGTGTCGCCTAACCCATTATCTCAGAGTTAGTTTGGAGTTTTTCAGTAAAACTGATGTTTCACAATGTGGAATATTTAATGTGGAATCTGTGAAGACAATGAAATCAACCAACCGATATATTAATGGCCTAAATGATATTCGAGAAGTGGGGCTATTGCCACAGCTTTCACTATTTAATCTGAAAAGAAATCCTAGCTTTTAATTGCGTAGATGATTATTACAGTTATTTTTATTGCAAACGAATTCCAATAGTTTCTACTTCATTTTTAATGAGTGACAGGCAAGTCCGTGCTCATTGTCGATTTTGAGAAATTAGATCATTTGAAAAATATTTTGGCACGAAACATGAAACCATTCTCGTTACTTTGAGTCCTCGGTTTATTTTATTTTCACTCATAACTACGTAATGATCTTTCCTAACTGCTGACAAGCCTCTCACTTTCTTTGAGACAGTTTTTTCCGCTTGCTTGCCCCGACCGCCCGGAAGTCTCAAAGCTGAAACCAAACAAAAATAGTCGTGGGGGAAAATATAAGTAAGAACACACGCATGAAAACGTGCCATTCGGTCGATTCTATTCTATTCTCATTATTCTTTCATCGTCGTAACTTCTTGAAGAATGTACTACGCTGCCTTCCATTGTCTCACACTCAGATTTATGTCATTTTCAACTTTCCGTCACTCCAGTGTAGTGGAAGTCAGGAAAAGAGTAAGCTCAATGCCCAGATATTTTTTTGTTCAAATTCTATTTTCAACAATTCCGTCAGCTCCCTCCTTTCGCTCCGAAGATCCTTGGCAGCAAAATTAGCACTTCGAATTCCATTTTACCATATAATAGAAACCAGGGTTTGGTTACCGTTATTTTCACGGGTAATGCGGTAATGGTGTGGAACTAAAACTATTTTTCCTTGGCTTACCTTATGCCTGTTACAGGGAACAAGAAAATTAGGGCGGAAGATCAAATACGGTTGGGAAAAATGAACTGGGTTAAGATTCCGATGTACAGATGTACTCATCATTCGTCTAAGTAAATCTGGGTGTTCGGTCATTTTTGGAACTCATAGGTGGAGGTATAATTTGTTTGTGCAAAAACCAAGTCTCCCTACTATTTATCCGAGTCGAATTAGTAATTTGACTTCTTGGCTAATTTGTGTTTTCTACTTTCATCCTGAGACACCGCACCGGTTCCTCTGCATACCAGAAATCCGGGAACAAAGGCTGTGGTTGGCCTGGATGACTGAGACCTGGCTCCTGTAGTTAAATTTCATGGTTTATTGCGGTGGTAGAACATTAATTTTAAGTAGATTCCTCAGTGAGATAATGAAGACTAAAAATCTAAATTTAAATGTGGAGAATTGATTGTCAAATTATGGAAAGTTCATGGATTTTGCAATTCAGAGCGGAAGATTAAGATATCCTATAAATTATTTGAGGAAGTCTATGGACGTTGATAAATGTTTTGGTTTAGTCTAAATTTTCTACCCTAGGGTTAGCTAGTGGATATTTGGGTTGACATGGGTAAATAAGAGCGAAGGAAAGATGTAAGGCGCCTTATTACTGTTCATCCTTCTTTGTGATTTCTAAGAAAGTCGTGAGCCGAAATATTTGTGCAGGAGAGTTATTTTAATGGAAAATCCAAGAACGTTTCTTCTGGTTGACAAATGATGGATGGGAGTTGGTTTGACTGGGATTGACACAAGAAGACCGACTGACTACGTCGTTTCTCCGGAACAACTCTTTTCCTTCCATTAAAATGGTATTCAGGTCGAGTCCACCTCCCGCCTGTCATTTAGATTAGATAGGAGGACTTGGCTTCAGGGAATTTGAAATTGACGTCTTACCTTCAGCTCAACTCACCCCCTGAGTGTATTATCAGAAGTATACATGATTTCGACTTAAATTGGAATATGACGTTCGAATAAGTTAAAACATTTTCTGATTCATCATGGCCTTGATCTGACTGCTGGCCAAATATTGATGTTGTACATTTCCTTTCCAACGATCTCTTTTGGTCTCCTGAAAGGAGAAATTACATGTTCCAATCCAATCCTTCCTCAAAACCTGCAATAGGCAACCAACTTCGCGAACTTGGTCGTAATTGACAGTTATTCGGAACCTGTCATGTTGTGTGGAAAAGTTAACCAAGTAGTATTACAAACAAGCGATTTTGGTCCCGGTAGTCTGGAGGTGTCCACTGGAGAGTTTTCATTAAACTGTACTAAAGTACAGTTAGTTCGTTTCGAATTACAGTAGATTCGCACAGGGAGCCCTAGCCGCTCCGCCGTGGTGGGAGTTCGATCTCTTCAGACAGGAATGGTATGGTTGTTTTGTGGATTTTTTTCTCCGTTGGCGTGATTCCTACAAGGTGTGGGACCCCTAAACCAAAGTGGAAGGCTAACCCATACCGACGATCCATAAAAAACACACAAGGCTTGATTCTGCCTTATATGTGACTATCAAATGTGCGTACTTTCTATATATAATGACCGGTAGTTAATTTACATTTTACATCATTCAAATTTTCTTAGGTCCATCCATGCGGAAGATACAGACATAATACGGTCGTGTTCATTCTTGCAAAGGAGCACCAATTAAAAAATCTTCGAACGATTCATCGACTAGATCGTCTGACTTCAGGTCTGCTTCTATTTGGCCGAAGCCCGAAGAAAGCCAGAGAAATGGAGCAACAGATAAGAAATCGAATGGTGTCCAAGCAGTACGTTTGCCGCGTTGAAGGCGAATTCCCAGAGTAAGATTAATTTTCAATTTTCATAAATTAATAGAAGGATTTTTTTATTCTTGACAAACATTTTCACTCAGGCTCCCTCATGTATAACTGTTATATTTTAGCTGTCTGTGCATACATCCTTAAACCGAGACCGGTTGTGAGGAAAGTTA
This sequence comes from Protaphorura quadriocellata, assembly GCA_034698945.1. Lineage (NCBI taxonomy): Eukaryota > Metazoa > Arthropoda > Collembola > Poduromorpha > Onychiuridae > Protaphorura > Protaphorura quadriocellata. The sequence continues at coordinate 8,759 of JAQGCA010002397.1, read as the reverse complement.
ATCAGTGCATATTTTTAAACGTATTTTACTTTCGTCAGATTCTATGCAGTACCTACTGAAATGTATTAATTGCTTATATTATCGTCAACGATGCGTCCGCACAAATTAGGACTAATAGGAAAAATCAGTGAAGTAGACTTTCACTTTTGATGTGCTGTAGTAAGCAAACTTTCACTTTTGCAGTAGCGTTGAATAGTGCAGAAGAGTGTTAGAAGAAAATGACAAATCGTTTTTTTTCTTTTTTTTAGTGATGAAATTGAATGTCGAGAGCCAATTGAAGTGGTGAGTTACAAAATTGGGGTTTGTAAAGTTTCCAAGGATGGAAAGGACTGTCGGACCACTTTCAAGAGGTTAAGTTACAATGGAAAGACGAGCGTCGTGATTGCGAAGCCCCACACAGGCAGAATGCATCAAATCCGTGTTCATCTCCAGTATCTCGGTGAGTTTATTACAGTATTTTTTTTGCTACATGAAGAATAAAGTGTACAAATGAAAAACCCCGTGTGTTCTTCCTTGTATTTTCCTTGTATTGGCTTGTATGTAACAAAAACTAGATTAACTGTCCTGTCCTGTCCATTTGTGTCATGCTCCTCCAATGTCCACTCCACTTTCCACTCTCTATCTCCAAATGTGTGACTCAAGCTCTAGAAATAGACTGAAATTTTGGTTTCTGTCCGTTCCCATCAGGATGTGTTGAAAGCAAATCTTTTAGGGATCCCATTGTATAGTCTGACTCGGACTGTGTCTTGGCTTTGTCCGTTCCATGCAATGATCTCCTTTTGACGGAATCAGTCGGAATATTATATTTTCTTCAACCGGAGAAGAAAGAGAAAACAAACTTTCATTCCTCTTTCACTTTTCACTAGCAAATCGTGCAATGCGCAGCTATGTCAGAGAATGGGAGAATGGCAGTGATTGATATCTGAAGGTGGTGCAGGGTATCTTTTCTGTAACTATCATGAGCCCCCCACCCCCGTGAAGTGTTATGCAATTTTAAGAATTTCGACCAGTTTCTATGGCGCAATGCCGCCTCGGTTTTCCCAGGATTAGGTGAAAGTCTCCCCTTGTAAATTGATTGGGTTCACAAAGTACGTGCACTAAGCTTTTCTGTGCTGACCAGACAAAGCCTAACAACAAGGAATAATCCGACTGGAAAGAAGATCACGAAAGTATATGTTTCAGAGAGAATCGGATTAGGAACAGAGATAGTTCCACACTGCGGTGACCTGACCTACATGACTACAAATGCTTCGAATTTAATTGGATGCTGGTATTTTCTTTCCTTAGGTTACCCAATCGTGAACGATCCACTGTATAATCATCCAGTTTTTGGACCAGAGAAAGGGAAGGGAGGTATAACGGGGAAAACTGACGATGAACTTATTGCAGAGCTCATTTCAATTCACAATGCGGAGAATTGGTTAGGAATTGAAGGGGATGATTCTGGACTACCATCAGTGGATATATTTGGCCCAGCACGCCCAACACAATCTGTCACTGACAATCCACCAGGTGAAAGAAGCCCTGAGGATACCACTCCGGATGGCGAAGAAGATGAGACGATTGTGAGAAAATCTGCGATCACGACCATAGAATCAGTGAAGGACACGGTCACCGTGGATAGTTCAGAGACTCCGACGGCGACGGAAGGAGCAGTGGTTGTGACCCAAATTCGTGACAGCTGCCTGGAGACTGAGCTTGCAAGTTTAAAAAAGACGGAATCAGTAGAGATGATAAGTGTGAATGTGGGAGAAGAGGGCAATCCTCCGGCTTCAATGACAATGACAGCTCCACCAGCCTTAGGAAAAGTTACTGTGGGCACTCAGACTTGTGACGAAGAAAATCAAGTATGTTCCACATCAACGGATTTTTCATCCACGACCAGTGACAAGAGTACAGGGAGTAGTGGATCAGACCTCACGTTCAGGAATGACCAAATGACTCATGACCCTCACTGCTACGAGTGTAAAGTTCGTTACAGGGATCCGAAACCAAAGGATTTGGTCATGTACTTACACGCAATGGGTTACCGCGTAAGATTTTTTTTTATATGTATATGTTTTAAATTTTTTCCCAATCTTCAGTTTCAACGTGAAATAATAAATTTTTAGTTTCGAATTCTAAAATTTGGGATAAAACCAAAAGCGGTCCACTTTGCACTTTAAAAATTGCGAATTTATACTCGAACTTTGTGGTAAATTTAAATTCATATTTTAGGGACCTGGTTGGAGCTTTGAAACCAAAATGCCTGCATGGGCTTCAGATGATTGGGTTGAATCGCTCGAAATAGATGCTTAGAAATTACGAAGACAGCCTTGGACCATTCTCAAGTTAGAAAGTTTGTGGTGATACTTTGGGACTGCAACAATTTGATGGTGGATACGCGCAATTCATGACCGTTTAATTCAATTCCCAAATACGAGAGTTGATGGATATTTGACCAAATTTAGAAGGTCATATTAGATTGATCTACAGAGTTTGAAATTTGAACATATCGAATGAAGTGAATTCATTTGAAGAAGCTCATCGGAGTTTTTTCCCTTTTCTGTGACTCTAGATGTATAAAACTATAATATGTTAAATTCAGCCATGACAATGACGCCCAATCTAGAATTAGCCTATTAAGTTCTTGTTAGTTAGAAAATTTTTGTCATTTGATGTTATAAGTTTGTGACTGGCACGACATACCACCGAAATATTATGGTGATTTGGTGACACTTCGTACGCACTATAATTTCTTTTCAACATCCTTGGAAGGCTGACGCACTATTAAAAGTTGTGTAGTTTAGTTGGTAGTTGGAAAAAATGAATAGTTTAGTTTACGTAGGATTTATTTGAATGGTTTTCTTCCGAATCCTGTCCAAACTCCAAGGAAATGTACTCCTTGGAGTTGTTGTCTGTTCTTTGCACAAAATGAACGTTAGGTTAAATGATACTAGTCTTTAAATACATTTATTATTTCATTCTTTAATTAAAGCTCACATTTTTTCCATTACGTTAACGTAAGGTTACAAAAAAAAAGATATCTCATTACATGAAAGACAAGGAAGCGCTATGAGTGTAATCATTTTTTCGTTTAAGTTTATTAAGGAAAGTTGGGTTCATTATTTCTTGCGGGCCAAGAATAGAAAAGTAAGGGGGGTAAGGTGAAATATTGATCAATCAGTGTAACAAAAAGTGCTGGATGGTGAAAGAAAAGAAGACAACTGATTTCATTTGTCTCAAGAGACGAGGAGCGTAAGTTAATTAATTATACAGGCCAGCCAATTTTCCCTGAGTTGTTTTCATGTTCTAAATAGGGAAACATTTAATTGAATGTTATGTGTTTCATGTTTCAGCTCAAACCCTTCAGTTTGATTAAGTAGGAAATTAGTTACTGTACACTGTACTCTACATATAATAGTGTGAATGTTTTACTCCTTAAAAAAAGACATTTTATTGTTAAGTTTTGCTCCCTCTTTCTCTCTTTTTTGAACAGAACAGACAATAAAAAATTATCGTGTTTTTTGTTGATGCACCATAAATATTGAATTTGAGTTGCTACACTTATTTTTTTGACTTCTTTGGCAAAGTATTACTTCTTTATTTCAGGGTTGCAAGGATTCCACGGAGAGTAGAAGCATCTTTCTAAGAGATTGGAAATGTCTATAAATAAGTAAGAAACCGGGTAATCTAGTAGGGGTCTCACCATTTCTTTGAGAATGTTGGAGCAACCATAGCAGAAGTCAATTGTTTCAGTTCCTTCCTGGTCTAGACGTTCCTAAAAGAATACAAATTGTTTCGAGGAATAGTTTTTTTCTTAGTATTCAGAGTACCTCTTGGGTTTAGAAAGAATTCTCTCTACCCAACAAAGGTTGGTTTTTTTGCACTATAGTTGCATACCGAGAGAAACACTTCAAAATGTGATATTTTTTGAAAGATTAATTTTCCTATCAATTATTCCAAACGCAAACTTTTTGGTGAATAGAGAAGGAAACCGAAGGAGATTTTTTGAAGGGAAAATATCGTAGCTATTCATCTCACCTTACACAGTAGACATTTGGACGCCTGGAGAGCTGTAGAACTAGGGCAATTGCTATCAAGCTTCGCACCAATCTTTGTCAGCGTTGGCACAGTTGCTGGAAAATCTTTTTGAAGACCCAGTATAAAGTCTTCACATTGACTTCGGATATTGTCAATTCGTTTTTCCTGGGAATAAGAAAACGAAATAAGAAATATGACACTTATCACCCGACTGATAAGGAAGCTGCTTTGCATGTCAAAACCAAATTGACTCAAACACTAACCCTATCTTTCTTGAGTAAACGAATTATGTGAAGATTCAATTTTGGTTTGCTGTTAGAAATTCTAGAGGAACTATCCAGGCATATTCTGCCAAATCTTCACAGAAACGTTAATGTTGAGCCGATAACGAGGGATCCGAAAATCTCACGAACTTCCTTATGGTTCGGGACCAGGACCAGGACACATGAAACCATTAATCGTTACACATTGTCATAATCAGAGTTTTACAAGAAAAGTGGTTTCCTTGTGCTATTACTCGGAAATTGATCCACCCAATCCATTATCAGTCGAATGAACATGACTACCCGTAAAACAAACAATATTAAATTAGACCGTATTTACTTTACATGTTTATATTCTGAAAAATTTATGGTAAGGTCATTTTTCATCCTACAAAACAGTTCATCATTAGTGAGAATGTCATTCAGTCCGAAGCGATAATCCGAATCCCTTCGCTCATCACAAACATGCATGCTATGTGGTTGGAACTAGAACGTAAGCTTTTCTGGATGGCGAGCAAAGCGAATGTTTATTGTCTTTTCGCGCACATGCATGTTTCTGACCAAAACGAATTGAACATGAAACCATAAATCATTTCTCCTATACCTTCCTTACCTTATTTTCAGTAGGAACCCAAGTCGTCGTCCTACTTTCGTCCAACGAGCTTAGGTAGTCCAATAAATCTTCAGTGGAAAGATCCATCAATGGTCGAGTCAAGTCAACCACGTCTATTTTGGTTATCAGACTCTAAAAGCATTAGAGGAAAGGCCAGTTTTGAATTGTGGAAAGTATTCTAAATTAAACTACGGTTTGTGAACAGAGAAATCAAAAGCTACAGAGCTCCAGCTCAATGTAGAAATAAATTGAAAGTATCGTAAAGGAACAAAAATAGGATTTACCATTTGGTCCGAGACTTGGGCTCCTCTTCCAAGAGACATCATTGAGAACATTTTAACAGACATTGTGGTCTGTTGGTCTGGCAGTAATACTTTTGACAACTTTAGATCCCGGGCTATAGACACGATTAGATTTTGTCTGGAAATGGAATCAAGTATAATCAATCACTCTTTGACTCTCTGGAACAGAAATGTAAAATTTGACTAGAAGTTGGAGCCAAAAAGTCAAACTGAACCTGACCGTACGACCACTTGACCTGGGCGAGCAAGTCTCTTAAGACATCCTAGGTTCCATGGAAGTACAACGCGACCTTCTTTTTGTCGCCAGGGACATATTCGAATGTCTCAGTCTGACTTAAATTGAGAATTATTCAACAAGAAAGTAAAAACGTCTGAAATGCAAGATAAAATATTTCTAAAAAGACAGAAAAAGAGTACCAATTATAAAGAAGTATAACAAAACTTGGAATTGGAATGAATCAGGTCAAAGAGAAATATCAAACTTTTCCAGTTTCGTTAAGGTCTTCGAGGAATGGATGAGTTTTTCTAATTCTAAAAGTTACTTTCTATATTGTATTTTGTCTAATTGTACAAGCGGTTCAAGAAGTACCAACAGTTTCAAGAATACTCGTGCCATCGTCTCGTACATTCTAACGAAATTCGATTACACCATTCTACATTTACCTCAAACTCGTTCAAAAGTAATTTGAGTACATTTTTCTTGTTCGTTCGAAATTCTATACCTCAAGCATTGAAGAAAGTCAACTCGAGAACTTGTAGTCTTGATACTGTCAACCAACATGACGAGTCGAGTATTCAAATCTGGATCAAAAGGAAGATAAACCGATACGTCCGAGTCCGTCTCTGTCCTTTGAATCTCTTTCCACTTTGCGTTCTCTTCGTCCGTAGTGGAACTGGAACTTGATAAACTCTTCTCCAAACTTGAAACCACGAGAGGAAAGTCAAGACCAAACGTGGACTTACTTTCACTCAAATAACTCCGAAGTTCCCTCAAGCCATTCATCCTTCCATTTCCAGGATTTGTATTTGTATTCACATCCAGAGCACCATACTCATTCACTCCCTCTAAACATGAACATAAATAAATTAGACGCACCCATTCCATTGTATTGACGTAGAAATTCCGTTATATCAGAGAGCGGAAATAAGCCAAAAGGCAAAACTTATATAACAAACAACATGAGTATGTCGCAGTCATTTGGAAAACACTGTAGTCAGGTAGTTAACTCCTCGGGTTGTTAGACAATTATTGGTCAACTGGGCACCGACATGACAGCGAACTTAATTCCCACTATGTGGTCGATTTCAGTAAAATTCGCTGAGTTGGCCAAATGACTGCATATGGCTTAGTAATATCACAAGTCCCTGTGTATTTTCAATTTTAGACGCGCAGGAGAGAAAGTGGCTTCGCACTTAAGATTATACTAGAAAACCGGTGGTTCAACACCGAACCAAGTCGAACCATTTTCGCCGACACTGTAAAGACCGGGGTAGACCGACAGGAAGGACCGTGTGACAGACACACAGAATTTCAGGCCATGGATTTTATTGGAATAATACTCTGCCTATTATTGCAACTCGTTCGTATCATACGTATTGAAACTAACTGCAATTTCAAATAGTTCTGGGTTCCCAATTTCGTATAAATTAAAGCTAGTTCTCCAAATAATCAAGTACAACAATACACGCCAGGTTCAAATGTTAAGGCGCTATTAGGGGCATGGAGTTAACTCAGTGCTAATATCAGATTTAACAAACAAACAAAGCAAAATCAAGACTCTCATGACTCAAAATTTCGATAAATCAGAAGTTCAGAAAGACCAAATGACTGCAACACAGAGAGAAAATACAAAGAAACCTATTATTTCAGCACAACATACCATGAATGAACAACACTGTAAAGACAAAGGGAAACGGTGGTAGGGTTCTGTGACGTTCCGTCTCCGGAGATGATTCCAGAGCCAAATTCGCCAAGATTGTATCTCGAACTAAAGAAAGCAAAGCTTTGGCCCAAGGTGAGCAGTCGTAGTAAATCAATACATGCTCCGGGGGACCAAAAACACTACTACTTGTCCCGCTTTGATTTTGAGAAGAACGAGTTGAGCTTTTTATGATCTTTCCCAATTCGTACAGTCTCTTTCGGAATCTAAAATTGCAATGATGGATCCAGCATTCACTGCAAAAATAAATAAAACAAGAACCAAATCAAAACGTTTTATGTACTGTTTTGCTGGCTTCTTTCAGCCCGCTTCAGTATACTGTCAAAAATCGACTTCCTTTAGGTTTTCACTTACGGACAATAGTATTTCCTCAGTTTGCGAATCGTCCCTGACTGCTTCGCACACTCTGAACAGTCTGGAACTATCTGTTCGGCCACTGACTGGTTCATTTTGATCTAAGAGAATGAATTAATATAATAAATCGAACGTAAGATTGATTTGGAAGTTTAATGAGAGCACGGCTGCATGGCTGACTATAGAAATCGGAGGCTCCATGAGCTTTTACATACGAGGTCAGTGTACGAAGTAATAAATCTTCGTACCATTTCACAAATTTTAATATGCAATGATTCAATTCAATATGCGCGATCTAACGATAGGAATCCTTACAGATATCCTCATTTAGAAAATAAATAATATACTACTACTGAGAAACCTCGAAAATGACCACACAGCGTCGCCAATATGTAGCTACGTAATATCGTGGGTTCGATATCATAAATGCAGGGCATCACCTATCTGGACACCAGATGTCAAGTTACAGTTCCACGATGCGTGGATCGATGTGATTCCGATTCGAAATCGGAGGTCATGGAAAGTGACCGCACCAAATTTCAGTCGTACGTGCCAGCCAACGTCAGCATCCACACAACTTCCGAAGGTCATCGGAGTTAGAAACTACAGGGTGGCCCCTTTGTATGTGAACACTTTATGTACGCATATATCTCGTGCAGTTTGAGATGGAGAGCTTTCAAAAAAATAAGAGCGTATCCTTGGACAGGCTCGGACAAGTCATAATTTTTACGGATTTTTTGAAATCAGTTAGGCAAGCCAAAATGGCCGCCGAAGTTGAACACTATCGAGAACTTTTTCCAGAGAAGTTTTGTCATTACGAATGTCCATAGAAAGGTCAAATGGTCACGGAATTGAAATATTTTTGGGTTGGGGGTTAAACATTGTCAACTGTATTGGAAACCACAGAAATCACAAAATTGTGTGTATTTTTTCACGAAAGTTTCAGCGATACCGTAAATCAAGGAAAAAAACACTTTATTCAAGGGATTGATATTTTAATCTAAAAGAAGTACCCTGTCTCCAAATAAAACTTCAAGGCGTCTGAAAGTGTCACGGACAACTGTCCGGAGTCTTCAAGGTGGATCCAGACGTGCCGAGGTAGGGAATCTGGCGGGGGTATGGGCTCGGGATCACTGTTAGGGGTAGGGGCCGGACGCCCGCCGCTTGCGGCGGTCCCCGCGGAGCGGCCGCCGGAGGCAAAATTTTTTGTAAGGTTAGGTTAACATTATGGGCATGTAAAAGTTGTTTTTACGTCAAAACGCAG
>JAQGCA010002396.1:0-14049 GCA_034698945.1 Protaphorura quadriocellata | reverse complement strand
AGAGTACTTCAAGGGCTGTATATGTTCCAAATTTCAAGTTTCTAGCACGCATGGTTAAGAAATGAGAAAAATTGACAAGTGGCCAAATAAAAAAGAAGACACCCTGTATTTATAATACCGTATTACATGAGATTGAGATTTTGGGATTCAAGAGTTCGTTAGATATGGGAACCTACACCTGGAGCCTCAGATGATGTGAGAGAATCAAAGACATGAACAACCCTGTATGTACTCTCTACATTATAAGAGCTAATTCCTGTAAACCCGTGAAATGCTAGATTCTTATATGGTAAAAACAGGGCTTACTATCTAATATATTTGTGGACAAATGAAAATAGTAATTTAGTACAGATATTTCCAGAAAAGCCATTTCCGTCTATTGCAGTTTTAAATGCGAAAACAGAGTGCGTGTGGCCGATACAAACTCAATTTCCTATTGCTAAGCTACATTGCATATGCATTACAAGCTACATTGTGCACCGTATAATTTTCGTGAGAGTCAAATTCAACCGGAATCTTTGGTATGTAATTTTACCTGTGACGGAAATTGAGTAATATTTATCTACAACCAGCCAAAAATAGAAGTAGTCATTCCAAGTAGCTTACTCCCATCGTTAGTTAATTAGAAGCTCAGCCTGCCTATTGCCTGGAAACTATAACCAAGGTATCGGAATGTAAATAAATTACCCACAGTAGGTGCACATCTCTTATGTCGATTTTGTCCAGACTATTCGGTCATTATTTTTCTTGGTTTATCTTACATTTACATATATGCACAGAAGACGATACGGAGTGATTCCCTTGAGATCACGTCGTTGGTTACGATACGACGACTACTAGAGTAAAGTAAAAGTTTCGAGAGCGCAGGCAAGTAAAATAGACTGGCTGGAAAAGGTAATCTTTGACAAGGCAGGCGCCTAAACAGCAATAGCACATAAACAGGCTTCTCTCTCAAACACTCGACCAGTCCTCATTCGAAATTGCGACTTTGACTACTGGCTACTACTGCTAGTTATTAACTGTGAACTACAGGACATTTGATTTCGTCGAACAATACTGCATTAGAGTCCAAACTTTAAAAAAAGCAGTAGCAGTAGTTCTTGGGTGATCGGACACGGTAGTCGTGCATGTATTCAATTCATTCGACAGTGAACTGGAAGTTACTACTTAAACCAGTGCTTTAGTCGCAGTCCTAACTCATTACGAAGAGTAACGTTGTTGCGTGAGTTTGTTAATTTAGTGAGAGGAAACTACTACTGCTACTGTTTGTTCATCGACACCCGAATTGAAACGAAACGTGCACAGTCAATCGTCAGCAGCCACTCTTCAGTCAGACACTGCAAGTACACAGTTTAGTAAAAGTTTTTGGTTAAGAAGCATCCGTTTGGAGCGGAAACTAAGGTTGAGATAGGATTCTTCACTCAGAAAATAAAAAAAGTTGGTACATTTGTAACATTTGACAACAAGCCCGGTATAATAAATATTTACTTTAGTTTGCTAAGTATATAACATTTCTGCTCTTGCTGCTTTTCCCGCTCTGACTATTTACTAACATTTGCTGTAACAGTAGTGTGTAGTCGTACTGTAGAACATTTACCGCTAGACGTTGACTAAGAATGATTCTTATGGATCTGGCGATACTCTTCCACATTGAGGATGACAGTTGTGAGTGTAGGGACGAATAATAATCCAGAGTCCTTGTCCTTATTCCCGCACTCGGGTGAAACTACTTTGAATAATAGTGAAGAACACTCAACCTCAAGTTTGTCACGATTACCATTTATTCAACACGTTGCTCATGTTCATGCCTATAATCATGTTCCAAGTGAAGCAACTGGTAACAACAGTAACAATACTGGACGCCGACAAAGTAGAGTTCTGGACAATTTTAAACTAACAAGAAATAACACTAAGACAGAGTTACCGAACTTTCTCCAGCCAAATCGGAGACCAGCATTGACTGTTGTTTCTGGGCCTGGCAATAGTCCGCCATTAATTCTACCATCCTCGGTCATTCATTCTTCTCCTTCGGTGACAGTGACCACTAATACTGCTACTAATAAAAATAATGCAAAAAGCTTGAACGTAGAGCCTAACAATAGCAGTAGTTCATTACTTGAGAAGATTAATCCAAATTCAGATAATATTCAACTCTCATCCTCCTCTACTTCTCGTCTAGACTTTTTCACGATGGGAAAAATCCAAGAGTTTCGAGACAAAGTGGGTGTGAGCCAAGTGAAGATTACACAGAAAGACATTTGGAAATCTTTAGCAGCAGAATTCTTAGGCACATTCATTTTGATGCTTATTGGGTGCGGAAGTATTACAGATTTTATAAAGTCTGACGGGACGAGACAGGAAGTAAACTTGCTCGAAGCCGCACTTGCATTCGGATTAATTGTGTGTACTCTCGCGAACGTAAGTATGAATTGACTTTATTTTGATTAAACCCAAACATATCTCCCATAAGGGTGCCTTTTTCGTCGATCTCGTCATATCTGTATTCGGATTCAAACTGTCGGACCTTCATTGCATTGTAACATGTTAGACAAAACTGATCCCTCACAGTTTTAATTTCGACAGACAAAAATAGATTTAGAAAAGAATATTTCGTTTTCTCTAAAACTCGTACAGCAATTCTCTGCACCAACATCATGTTCGTGTGAGCTTTTTAAAGTACAATTTATCGTCCTCGTGGGATAATCGGATCGATTTGACCCTGAAAAAAGCTAGACAGACTCCAACAACCTGGGATACGTTACTTCGAAAGCTGCCACATAGGACATGCGATTGAGTGCCTGTGCCATTTAAAGATGCCACGTAGTACATTCAGAAAAATTATCGGATCTGTCTTAATCGTGTTACAATTGCATTCTTGAAGCACCATCGCTATTTAAACGAGATGTTAATGTTTTGTCAATTGTCAAATAATGCTTAATATAAGACCCCCATGAAGTACTTGTTTTGAAAATGTCAATTTGAACCGTTCTAGATTTAGCGTTAAATGCATGGAAACTAACCTACAGACCCCAGTTATTAAAACCAGTCGAAGTTGTAGAACGCTTTTTGTGGGTTAGATAGATAGATAGATAAAGGCTTTTTTTATTTGGTCAATCTTTTCAGAATAAACTGTGTTTACTTCAATTTCTTGGAGTGAGCATTTAGACTTCGCATTCGCAAAGGTCAGGGTATGGTACGGAGTTCAGGCGGTTTCACCCCTGCTAGAATTGGGGTCAGCCACTAGAATTACCTCGGGGCGGAGGATGAGAGGTAGACTCAAATAATTACAAACATACATTCAATTTTACATACGTTACAACAACACCTGACATAACAATTCATAATTACTGTCTGATTAGTGTGATTGGTGACTTATCACACATTTAATATGCTATTTAATATGGTTTGGTCGGATGGAGTGGCAGTCTCGGCAGTATTTGTTTGACTATGGACATTCTTCATTTAATGCACAAATAACTCTGGATAGATTGGAATACATATTGATTTATTAGTGTCAGTCTTAATCAACATCATGTTTGTATAACATGCGTCATACACAATTATGTAGCAGTAAACAAGTCAATTCTCTGCTATCTGCATTTGTATGCACGGAAGCCGTTTCTTGTTTTTTTACACTATGTATATGCCGATGACCATGCTTGCTAGTATAATGTCACTATATGATAAAACTGATAGGGAAAACTAAAAATTATAATTACGATTATTTATGAGCGATTGTCATTTCGTGAGACCGAAACCTCATCTGTGTAAGTTCTATTTTTGGCATAAGTAATTTTCTCTCCTAAAACACTTTGCACAGTTTTACGTTCAACAGAATTCAAGGGTCGTATACTGAACTTTGACACCTTGACTCATACAGTCATTACAGTTAACATTCTATTAATGTACATTCCTTCATTATCAAACACCCGAATTTGACCTGAAATTTGACGTCATTCAAGAAGGAAGTTCCAAAGTTGGAGTACTTCGGAAGTTCGTTCAATTTATTTCTACTAAATTACAAATTTTTAATTGGACCTATATTCCCTCTGTAAATTAGTATTTGCATTATAAAAAAGTTTTCCCGGACCTAATCATGACTCCGCGGATTTGTTATTTCAGTCTTAGCGTTCCATTCTTAAACAGTATGCAACGCAGTTACAGAATTGATGAGCCCTTGTCCCGACTCGACAAAGATTGTACTGTCTTGAATAAGACTCGGCTTAAGAACTTTTAAAGCTGTACAAGTAGAGTTTGTTTAATTATTGTAATAATATTAATTAGCTGAAAATTGGTACTTTATATCAATTCAATTAAAAATCGCATAGATAAGACCTCTGACAAAACGTGAAATAAAATTAGGAAATGCTTGTAGTTCCAGCGTACTTGTGTTTCCTTCGTGTAGTACAACTCTAGGAGTTAAGCGTCAACTTTAAACCTTAATGAAACTTCAATTTGAAACGAAATTAGTATGTAGAGAGCACAATAATACGAAAACTCAAAAAGACTTACACCTGTTTGAGAAACTCTCCGAGAAATTTTACCATTTTTATATACATAAAAATATAACTTGTTGATTCCGTAACGTTGTCTGGATCTGCCACAACCTTCAACGTTCCCAAATAAAATGTATGTTCTTGACGAAAAGTTCATGGTTCATTGTCAGTCATGTTTACCAGAAAAGGGATATTTTTAGCGACTCTTTCTCTATCGTGTATTAGAGTGAATAATATCGTCATTTCTCTTAACAGTTAGCGTATAATGTAGCTTGAAAGTATTGAAAGATCTAATTTGTACATACATTCCATTTGAACCAAAAATAACTTTTTATCAAAACAAATTTTTATCTACGTAGGTTCTTACGGAAATATCCAATAATTACTCTCAAAGAAAATGGAATTGTATTGATCTTCCACGTGTACAATATTCCCTAGACTCGAATTCAACAATTCCGTCAAATCTTAACAGTACATCCGAACTGTCCAGTTTTTCTTAATACCTATATGTAAATCTAAACTTGTAGCCCAACAATTTATTTATCTCCCACTGGCGTTCCTTCGGTGTAGCGTACCTATGTAAAATGATATATCATTCCTTTCTATTCCTGACCTTGTAGTTACGCAGTAAAGCAGAGGAATATAATATTTGCGAAGATAATAACATAAGTGAGCGAAAGGCAAGAACAACGGAAAGGTTACTGAAGTAGACTATGTGACTCTGTCCTGTTGTGGACGGATACATTGATTATTTAAGAAATTACTCCAGTTTTCCCATTATTAAAGTAAGGTTAGCTACGTATTTTGATGTAAAGTTTGAGTTCCTCTATTATATATAAATTGTTCAATTTCGATATCCTCGGAGAACAACGTTATTCATTTTACGCTCAATCTTTTATTTATTCTATTAATTTTTCAAGGGCATTAGGAAATTGCATTAAGCGAATAAAGGAATTTAACCCCAAGGAATAATGGATTCGTAGTCATCACATGCAAACCCTTTCTGTTTTTCTACGTAATATTTTTGCGAAAATTGCCCAACCTACATTTCCATTGTTTGACTTTTCCTAGGATACCTTAAAGATTTGGTTTTATATTTTGTACAAATCTTAATTGTTGACCTAAGCAATATATTTACCAGAAAAATTATCACGATTATATCAATGAGTATGATGCGACTGTCTGCGGCATAAATTCTTGTATCCATGCGAAAAAGTGAAAAAAGATTGAACACTTTTTAGTGAACTCCCTGTATATCCGCAACACCCAAACTCATTGAATTGAATTAAACAGAATTAGATGGTTACAAAGAATGTGTATTATGTGATAACAGAATTAACTATATAGGGGAATTAATAGATTTTGTTGGATCAAACTGTCCGAACTGTTCAAATTGTTCAACGGATTTTTAGAATAGTATCCCTATCACCAATCAACCGTCCAATCACTTCCACCGATTTCAATTTGTACTTTCACTTTAGATCCGAGATAGTGAGAGCTCATAGTGAGATTTCTTGTCCAGATTATTTGGGTTCCCGAAGTTCTAAACGTACTGTGATATCGACGGTAGGGCCACTTCGAGTTCTGCTTTCAGCTGCGAAAATTACACTCGGTGAAACGGCATTTTTTCAAGGATTTCAACACAGTGTGTCACGGATTTGTTTCCCGTTATTGGGATTAAGCGCTATAAATAATATCTTCAAAGCAATTTTAGTTTCTAGTGTAGCACTAATTCCCTGCCATTTTGAATTTATAAATTTAACGAACCACAGGGAGTATTACATATTGTAAGCATTTATGTCACAAGAGTATTTTCCAGATTTGAATAATACCTTTCGTCTCAACTAACTATGAGATAGTCATCCCTTGACCAGCCTCGCGCTCAATTCTCACCATTAAGCCCTAAGTACTTGTTGAGACAGTTCAATTCAAACGATTGATAAATTAGTAATAATATTGACGTGGCGAATCATTAAACCGGTTAGCGTTTCAAAGAATTTTGCTCTGTCATTGTCACCAATGCAGTATAATATACGATAAATACAAGTGTTTAGTGACAAGATATCTATGTTTCCGTGCGTATGATTTGTCATTATCCATTGTCTTACTTATCTGGTATGGCGTTCAAATAGAAGATAATTTTAAATTTAACAACCAGCAACATGTAAGGTCAAGTAATATTTGCTCACACTGGCAATTGCAGTTTGTGAATAAAAGGTCTCTACAGTCAGACAAAGCCGAGAAGTTAAGAGGATTTATTTCAGTAAAAGACTGTTGTATATTATGCTCGAATTTCTGAAGAGCTCTCATGTATTAGATTAAACAAAGGCACTTTCTTTCATTTCTAACCCACAGTCTGATCTAAAAATAGGATTACAAGATTTTCATTCCACGTGCATTGCAAATCAGACTGAAAGAATTTCCTCACATTTGCTCTGATGTTAACGTGGGAAGACCTTTGAATTCGTTTTGAATAGACCTGATGCATTTCTGAGGGAAGATTGAATAATTGGATTAATTTCACGTGCAACTAGAAATTCCGTGGTTCGAGAACGAACCGAGTAGATCCATCCAGGCAAGCGAAAGAGAAGAGAAGCCCTTTTCTCCTCAAGAATTATTGGACCATGAATTTCAATGGTATCGTGTAGAATTCGATGCCAAATAAACGGTCTAAATGTCTAAGTAAACACCAAAAATTTGACTTCGCTAAGGTGTTTCCATACATATTTTAGTTTTGAATTGCTTACATTGTGGCGCCTTGGGGCAAAAGGCTTAAAATGTAAAAATTTCTCACGCTCCGGGATTAGAACACACTAAATGCGCTTTCGCACTATGTCTTAACGAAGGACACGAATAGCAGCTGTGTAGGCCACTCTTTCTTGGATAATTGTGTTGACATTAGCGCGGATATAATAATGTGACGTTAAGATTTCAATAATAATTTGATGAGTTTGATGCGATGATGAACTCTTGGTGACGGGTTAAAATTATTTTAGGGCATTCTAATTATGCTAAGGTGAAGACAGACAGACTCGGCAGGCGTGTTTCACAGGTGATTGGAGTGATTAGGCAAATTCAACCCGTCACTCACTCATTCATTCATTACATTAAATGAAATGAAATGAATGGTAATGGCACACCCTCAATCCAATGACAATTTTGTAACGTGTTAGTTACGATACTGAATGATGAATTGAAACATTAAAGGATATGGGGTTTTTTAAAACCCATCGTTATTTAAATTTGTTAAGAATTGTTTTCATATACGTAAGGTCACGTATAGCGTAGGCTACAATCCGAACACAACAACTGCTTTTTAACGATGAGCTAAATGCGATCAAATGCAGAAATGAGGACTCTTGAAGTAAGGATTGTCAGCTGGTGTCGATTTTTAATAAATGGAACTTACATGTCATCGGCATGTTACTTCCAGTAAAGTCTGCAGATGATGTTCCCGACATTAGTCTCCGACTCGCTGAGATTAATCAATAAAATCCTTTGTTATTTCATATTTTGTTGCTTGCCGCAAATCAAGACCTGTTAAGCCTGGAATAACATTTGGAGGCACGATTTTGAAAGCCGGCAAACAAATAAAGTTGTCTTGCTTGTTGATGAGTTCAGAATACAGAAATTATGAATACAAAAAATATACCAACTTCTAGGCGGCGTAGCTAAAGTTAGTTCTAATTCGATCCATTAATAGTGTAATTCAATTTATAAGCATGTACGACGATACATTTAAGGCCGGTTCTGAAATAAATATAAAGCAGTAACAAAAATTTGCCGGTCTATTAATACTTAATTTGCCTCATGGCGAGATTCTCTTTTCAAATTCGGTTTGAACTACGTACGTCAGAAAATCAATGATTTTCTTATTTTAACATTTATTCTGAATGCGTGGCATGAAATTCTGTGTTTCACTTATCATGTATATTAAAGCAGAATTATTAATATAGCGAAATTTCCCATTGTATTAATCTTAGACTATTTATTTATTCAGGGTTGACCATGACCCTAGGCGCCGGCTGAAATGAGTTTTTGTTTTGCCTGTTCATACACTTCAGTAATTGTTACATAGTACTCATAGTAGGTACATAATAGTAGGCAGAGAGTTAGAATGAAATTTCAATTAGATTTGGAATGCTAAGAGTAAAAATTGTCTTGCCCTTTTACGATAAATTGCTCAAATTGAGTTCAAGGGTTCAACGAAAGTAAATACTGACTTATACACGGTTTTATCATTTGGACTTGGACTCGACTGAACAGATGGGAATGGAAGTTAGTAAATGTCGAAACCAAAAGTGTTTGTTATGACAGGGCTGGCTGTTGAATGCAGGATATTAGTGCGGTAGGCCAGGGCCGTAACTAGGGCATATTGAGCTCGTGCATGTGTAACATGCCGAACTGAATACAAACCATTTTGTACCTCAACAGTAGAGCTCCAAAGTGTAGTCAATGCACAACTACACCGCCAAGGGTACCTCCCCTGAAAATTTCACCCAGATCGACCCAATGGTTCCGGAGCAAGCCGCCGGACAAAGAAATGGTCATACCACCATCGGAAATATTCAAACGCATTTTTGACCACCTAAATGAAACAGAAAAGTTTCGCTACGCTTCACTCACTTGGCTCGTTACGCTTCGCTCGCTTAATTATTATATTATAAATATTTGTATTAGTTAGTCCAAGATTTTGTGGATAAAATGCAATGGAAAACGTTATAGGTCTGCAACAATCTACATTCCACCTAATAACAAAATTATAATACAAAAATAAAGCAACGTCATGTGAGTCACTTCAATTCCAGTTATAGTGTCGTGGGCAATGCTTGTAATGTTGTGATCTGAATAAAAGCAAACAAACAAGCGAAATCCTGTCATTATATGAGCTCTATTTGTTAAATTTTATACCAGACCGCAGAAATCCGGAAATCCTAGTTGCGACCCTTGGGTGGACCTGCCTTACGGATGAAACAATGCGACGTTAATACAAGCACAGATAGTAACGTCAGATATGTTAATAAATTGTAAATGTGTAGTAACAGTACTTGACGGACTCACTTTCCATTTAAAGAGTTCAGGGAAGGGAGGTGTTTTGTATTACACATAATTCACGGATTACCTGAGATGGAGAGCTTGCGGAGGAAGCGCTACAAAGTACAATGGCGATAATAAAAAGACTCGTCCCAATTTTCGACTCAATAGGATTCGCTCTTGAAATTTAGCTCACAAGGAATACTTTCTATATATGCCTTATGTCGACCATAATATTTGTGACGCCCTAATTTGGAATAAATTGAGGGAAGGTCTTCTTCTTCCTGTCTATCCTAAGTATTTCTATGAAAAATTCAGTCAATACACAGATATGGTTTTAGCAGTAACTATTTATGAACCTAAGGTCAACCTTTCATAAATACCTTAGTTCATGTCTACATATTTGTTTCGAGTTTACTTTGAAGTTATTTAGAAGTGGCCTGACGAGTTCGAGTTCACAATTTCCGAAAATGTTCATAATAGAAGTACAAGTCAACTAAGTCAGCTTTGAAAATATACATATATAATTTCATTGTTAAATTAACATCTTAACCTGCAAAACTTTTTTGGACTTTGTCCAATTCTTTCAGGGTTTTCGGAGATTAGCAAAACGATCTATCGAGGTATACTCAAAATAAATACATTGATTTATCTCATCAACATTTAAAAAAATGTAATTCGGCGATAACGTTGTGAAAAGTTGATACATTATATCCACGTGGTCATAAGATAAAGTTTTTATTTAATTTCTAGAGTCCGTATATTATTTCCTACCTTATATTTGTACTTTATTCGGAAGAAATTGATGCATGGACTGGAACTTCAAATATTTGAATCATCGTGATTACTCAAAACTGCACTTTCGAGAAACTTCGTAGTTTCGCAAATGCTGTAAAAAATATAACATAGTTTTAAAGCTTTCCAAGTTAGAATAGTCAAACATACATAGAGAAAGAGTAGGGTTAAGCTAGGTCACTTAACTCCTTGGGTACAAGGAAAATATTAGCGTTAAACTTGTGTTTAATCGAATTTGTTGATTTCACTTCACGTTACAAGGAAATTGCAATGCAGTTCGAGTTGGCCAACTTTTCGTTGAGTCCTGAGATGACAAAATTCTCTGATCTGTTAATATTGATGAATGGTAGGTCACTCACACGGATACTTAATATTCATTTATATGGAATTCGCTTACCTTTGTAAAGTTGTAACATATTTCTACTGACGAGTAAACAAAAGTACATATTAGAATATAAACCGCTGAATGAGATTGAGAGTACAGTTGAGTGTAAAGACCCTCAATCAAGAGAAAGAATTGTCTACCAGTCATCATTCCATATTATAGAAACATCAATCACTGAATAAAATGCTGTAAGGACTAAGGTATCTTGTGGCCTCCAATTATTTTGTGTAGGGGCTAGGGTTAAGATGTATGATGTGTGGGAAAGAAAAGGAATGAGAAAATATTACCTCTTGAAAAGGAACATTAGAACATTACTTTGCACTCAGTTTTATTTAGCCTTGTACAATAAATTTTTAATTCGTGTAAAAAATAAGTCACTAGTCCAGCGACATCCACATAACCTCTGCAGTCAAAGGATAGTGTTCAGAAAAAAACAGGATATGTTGTACGGATTTTATCCGATAACCTATAGTTATTTCGTTTTCCAAATCCAGGGTGCGCTTGGCGTGAATTGGAATTTGAAATTGAATTAATTTGATTTTGCCTGTCCACCGTACATCTCTCGTAGAAATTACACTTTTGACATATACATAATTGATTCGCAGTAGTAGTGCGAAGCGCATCTTTCTGATTGCATTTACGAACCTGTAAGACGCATAACTATCAGAATTTATTCCGTAGCTTTGCCCGGTATATGCGATACTCAACCCTCAGACATGCGAAACGTTGTTCGGTAATTTGTTTACTGACCTGTAAAATGTTAGTCCCCTGAAATCTGCATGTTTGGACTGTAAAGGGGGTGTTAGTGGTTATGTCCCACCCTGTAGAAATAAAATCCATGCAAAAATGACGTGTTTCTACACTCATGACAAAAATATGTATTTATAATTATGATTTGAACTTTTTTTCAGACGATTGGACATGTCAGTGGGTGTCACATTAATCCAGCTGTAAGTCAAAGTCAAATGCATACTATACACTCACAGTTTAATTACTTGATTTTAATTATTTGGATTCCTTATATGTGACTGTGGTATTTTAGGTCACAGTTGCCATGCTGGTCACAGGGAGAATTCATTTGGTGAAAGCCTTTCTCTACATACTCGTTCAGTGCGTGGCAGCTATTGTGGGAATTGCTGTTCTAAAGGTGAGGTTACACAGACCAAACATTAGGAAGAAAAATACATCATGTCAGTTACCTATGGAATACCGTTACAGAAATTGCATTGCGCTGTGGTGCACTTTAAGTTCACATCACCACGCGATGAATTATTTTGTAATCGTAACTTAGCTTGCACTTTACAATGATCATGCAATATGCGTACTTACACGCATACAATACCTACTCTCAGATTCGCGCGAAAGATCTGTCAGTCCAATAGATCATTCGCAGTCTCATTTGTAATCTCACAAAAATACAATCAGTCAGGTTGACGGGATGGCTACTACATATTTCCAATTTTGCAAAAGAGTATCTATTCCCAGAATCAGAAATGAGGCTATAATATAATTATAATATAAAATTATATTGTTTATTGCCCAAGTATTGAAATTAGTAGCACAACAAATCCAGACCCTTGACTTGACTTGGGTCGAATGACTACGCAGTTCACCTTGTTAACTGTCGAGTCGTACTAAAATTCACAAGTCATGACGACGAATTGACTTTTGAATCATTTGATTGTCATTCCATTCCATGTATTGGAGATTTAAATTGAACTCTCTGACTGGGCTGAATTTTTTTTTATTCAATTTAGTTTTACTTGCACTTTTAGTTCGCATTGGCAGCAGGGTTTTACCACACGCACGCATAGAGGCAGTTTATCTTACGTTAAGGTTTTACGGTAACTGCATGTATACATTTTTTATGATGTAACTACACGCATTGCCAATGTCATTACACTCTGTACTTCACGTCTGAATGGATATGGACTATATTTGTTAATTAGCTAAGCTTCCAGAGTTCTTTGTACTACATAGTCATTATCATTGTCTTTGGAAGGTGTTGTAAAAGGAAAACCATCAGATATCCCCTGATGATCTTCATTGTTTTGGTCAAGACCAATCTCCAATTCGTGATGCCTATCAATCTGGTCTCAGCCATATCTACAGTTAGGGTGTTGTCTGAATAGCACATGTGCTATCATTAATTAAAACTTGGGGAGAAAAACAAGAACAAATTGAATTGTTTTGTGCGATGAGAAACATGCTCAGGATGACCACCGCGATGAAAATCGCAAATTGTACCTCAAACCACAGATTTAATTAAGGTACAGTGCTAACTTTATCACACACACAGTCAACATTAGCTTGGATATATTTTATATTCATATGTTTGACTTTGAAGTTCTTTCTTCTGTAAATAACGTGTAAATATTAACATCTAATAGTGTATCGCTAATAAGACAATCAACTTGCATACTCTGTATGTTAGAATGCAGGGGCTGCTAACGCAGCCTAATGGAAAACAAAACAAACAAACACCCAAACATTCCAAATCACATAGGCATGCGAGTAAATCTAAGACTCCGATCCGAGGGTGTTTCAATTAATTTCGTACCCTTAAGGACACACATATTACATTTTATGCCATGCTATTGTTTGAAACATCATGTCAATGCCGATGCCCATAAATCAATATCCATTTAATATTATGACACGAAGTATTTATTTTTGGTCTTAAAATGCATTCAAATATGCAACATCTTCTAATTTATTTTTCCAAACATTTCAAAGGTTTCCTGAAAAAATAATGTTTTTCGATTACTTATTGGAAATATTTTTGGTCGTGAGGTCAGTTTTTGAGAAAAGTTCCATGGGATATCCCATGCTAAAATCTTGAGAACAAAGACTTATTGTTTGGATGATTATTAAAATATAATATCAGTAAATTACTCTTTGGACCTTTTTTCAAAAATTTCAACATTTTTTTAAAAATCAAATTTTGAGTATTGGGTGGGTACACTATACCGGAATTAGCTTTTGGGGTAAGTCATTCGAACAAAACCGATTCGGGCAAAATCGGAGAGTTCCACCTCGGCTACATCCCTCGTAAGTATCTCTACCTGTCTCGCCAGTTAGTCCTAGATTTCTCAAGTTCATACTTCATAGCACGGAAATTAGAGTTCGCAACGGTCCGGTCCGGTCCTAGGCAGGAACCGGGACCGAACCGAGACCGGACCGGGCCGACCTTGTCCACTTCCGGTCAATGTTTCTCAATTTCTCCACCCTTGTAATGCATTTCCTGTTCAGACCATGTTCAGACCATAGAGGAATTAGCCCCGCCCTTTAAATAGAGTGGAAAAGGACCGGAAATCAACAATCTCCGGCGTCCTCACT
>JAQGCA010002395.1:0-14051 GCA_034698945.1 Protaphorura quadriocellata | reverse complement strand
TCATTTTAAGGTCAAAGAATTTCTCCCAAAAAACATGCAGGAGGTATTTCGGTCACCTCGAGTCACGGAATAACACACAAAAATCCATTCAATTACTGACCATTTTGTAGTTGACTTACCAAGACTACGCCTCGTAACAAAAATGTATTTGTAATTTGTACCCTCCGAACCGTTTATTTGGTTCGAAGCTAATTACTACCATTCGATCTTGTAAAGCATTTTATCAATGTTAAGGTGTAATTTCTGTTCTTCACGACAGATTCTTCCAATAAGTTAAGCCGCGACAAGGCAGATATCCCGGACCTAATCAGACATGATATATAGATATCAGAAAATTGGAGACAGAGTGCTCAAATTATCGGTTTATAGTATAACCTACCTATAGGAAAGAGTCCAAAAGTTGTGCCCAGAATTACTTCAATCAATCAATCTGTGCGTTCACTATGTATTATGTATTTGACATTACCGCTGTCTAATCAAAATAGTTTATGTCACGTCAATATCTCAATATAATTAATATAAATTGTAGAGCTTAAATTACATTCAGCTAATTTAACACTTAAAAGAGCAAAAAAATCTAGTCTTATCACTTTCATAAAATAAGTGGACATGTAAACGCCAAATAAGTGCTAAAAAGTTTAGTATCAGAATTATATTACTACATATTATGAGCGGCTTTTATGTATTGTGTCCATCGTATCTCGAATCTCTGGAACAAAAAGTAGTACTGACTTATGTCTGAACATGTGTCATTGCAAAGGTCAAAGATGGTAGGGTCTGTTCAATGTGAATCAATGGTACGCATTGCTTATACAGGGTCAGAAAGCCCTGCCTCTATATTTTATGTAGAGGGTTGAATCCCAAGGCCGGACATGTTTTGAGCCGCTGGTTAAAGTGAATTGTTCTATTCTGACCTTCCTTAATCAAAATGGGCTGCAATCCCATCGTCACATGAAAAAAATTAAACGTAGCATATTTTATACTATTAGGATGAATAAGAAGCAAGAATTTATATTTCGAACCATTTTCAATATATTGCACTGCATTGGTTTTATTTACTTTGTACTCATCTTTGAAATCTACACCAGTTTGAAACGATTTTGAAAGAATTGAAATGTTGAATCTGTGTGCAGTGCAGTGCAGTTAGTTATGTCTTTGCATATGCTTGCATTGACTGCCTTGAGGACATTCCACATTATGCATTCTATTCTATCTTTCCATCTCATTGTTGCCTTTGATTTTCTTTTGCTTAGACCGGACGACTTCTTCGGAAACTCTTCAGTCTTCCCCACGAAGTTGGACTTGAAAGTTTGTTTGACTCAATTTTAATAGTTTTAACTCAAATTTTAATTCTTCGCACTGTATGTTCATTTGGGACTCAAATAAACCCAGCCTGTCCTTCAAAGTTTTTAAATCTATCCTGAGAGGTTTAGCTTTAGACATTGAATTAGAAAAGTAGAAGTTCTATTAGTACAAATCAGACAAGTTTTAATTGCATAGGATAGGTCGTTTTAGATCAAAAGTGCATTTGAGTTTGACAAGCCCATAAATCAAAAGTTTGAGTGATTTTTGAAGGCCGGGGAAATATGAGCACCACACGGGTGCTCCTCCTCCTGCTCTGGAGCGTCTCCGCCATCTTTTCTTCTGTCAAAGGTTCGTTCCGAATACCGGAATTTATTGTTATTCCGTTTGTTTCGCAATTTCTTCTGCTATTTTGCATTTCAGGATTTAGATATTTTTAGAAATTAAATAACATTCGGTGAAACTTCTGAGGGCCAGTTGGGCAAAACTGGTATTTCGGAATAGGTTAAGGCGACGCTCTGTTATATTCTGTCCGACTCAAATTTTGAAAATGTACTGCATCCAATGTATTCAAGATTTCTGATTTTTTAAGTTTGTTCTGTTTTTGGACACATATTATGGTGATCCTATAAAATATGTGGTCGCCTGCCCAGGTTTCCTCTCGTACCTGACGCCCAGAGACTCCTACCCTGTAATTTTTTGAGTCCAAACCACATAACAAATAATTAACGTTCGCCTCAATTTATTTACTCAATGTGAAAGTTTTTGTTGGGCAAGTTGACTCTGGATGTGACATAAGATGAAGAATCTACAAGACATGTTTGCAGACAATGAGAATAACTGTAGAACACGTATAATATAATAAGTGAAATGTTGTTTGTGTCCCATGCCATGACACGAGTTATTACTAATACCTATTATGAGTTCTTTGATTCTACGTAGTGAGTTCAGTTGTAGTTGTATTTGTAATAATTACTATTCTACTCACCTGTACGTACATGTACGATGTATGTACAATTACAACAATCGTAATAATCATTGTTTTCAAAGAGCTAGAATACAATTGTTACATGAATGCAGTTCAATGATTTATTGTGAGTGCACTATCAGCTAATGATCCCTTTCAACCTCATGTATCAAATACAACAATTGTCTATCTTTCCACATGAATGACCACCATTATTTTATCATCATCTCCTTCGTCTCGAAAAAATTGTCCTTTCTATTGTGTATACCTTAACAATATTACATTCTGTATCCACATTTTTACCGGAAGATTTGTACCTGTTCAGAGGAAGTTGCCATGATGGTAATGATAATGGCAATGGTATTCGATTCATATACTGAGTCTTATGAATAATATTGGAAAAGACGTGCACATTTGTATGAAGGAAGGACATGAAGTCAGTTCAGAATAGAAAACTTGATTTTTAATTGATTTGTTGTTATTTGTCTACACTTTTTTAATTGAATAACAGTGGAGTAGCTGAAGCGCAGCTCTTGCATCATAAACATACCATGTCATAGCGCTTTAGTCACACGTCATGGTCATAATCGTTGCTGACACATTTAATGCAGCGGTTAAATGGAGCCAGACAATTCATTCCTTGAGTCAAAAAGTTAATCCTGGGACGAAATTGTAATAATACAATTTTAGAAAACATAAATTATCTGCACAAGACTAGAAATTCTGGCAATTTGAATCTTAATTTACGCAAAGATGACATCCACGACCATAGCCTTGTGCGAGTAAATCTGTTGAATGTCAATGATTGCAAAGCTATGCAGTAACGTACAGTATTCTTCCATGTAGTACCGATATTATGACCTCACTACTCAATAGGATTAACACATTAGTAGACATTTCACCAATACCTTATTCTTAATAGTTCATACCCAAATTGGACGAAACATGCCTCACTCATGTAATTATAAGTCTGTCAATTCGGTGTCTTTATTAGGAGAAGAGAAACAAACATTTGAATGTCCAGAGCCTTCAGGAAACTTTGCTGATCCTGCCACATGTCGTCGGTTTTACCAGGTATTCATTCCGCAGTTATTTCTCGTTGTTTGTAGCTACAATTCTATTACAATACTATATGTAGTTCGGTCGTTAACCTTATTCTTGGCTTACATTTTTACCTTGTTATATTTTCTTTTAATTTTTCAAAGTGCGTGGACGGCCATCCATACGAATCTCGATGCCCGTCAACACTTTACTTTGATGACATTAACAAGTTTTGCACGTTCAAAAATGAAGCCACTTGCGGTCCAGTCGCTGTCAGTAAGTCGTCAATCCGATCATACTTTCGGCAGATACTCTAGGAATTTAGTGAATTAGCTGTAACTTGTGTACATTCAATGTCCCGAGATAAAGTTGACATAAAAATGCGAGCTTTATAGAGCATCTCCTCAATATCTTCCTGCCCTGAGAATTCTTTGTCCTAGAGGTATTTTTGTGGCAACCTGAAACAATTGTCCTTCTTGTGAGGTTTTCAAATGCTAACTGGTGGAGAAATAAATATGGATATATTTGTGTCTGTTTTCCATAGCCCAAGCCCCATCGACTGAAGCTCCGTTGGACTTGGCCGTGAAATGTGACCCGGCCAATTGTGAGCTCCCACACTGTTATTGTTCAAAAGACGGGACGTTGATTCCTCATCGTCTTGATCCCAGCAAGGTAAACAAAATCATATCTCATCTGTCCATCAGTCCTACGAAGTACAAACTGAACTGAAACTGACTGCCACAGAACAGAATATACCTGTCGTATGATTTGCATAGCTAATTCAAGCACATTCCTTGGTCAATAAACAACTCCACACCTTTGTGTACTTGTGTACTGTACTGTACTGGCAGTACTGGGATGGAAGAATGGATAGGAACACGAACTGATTTTGAAAGTATTTTCTCTTTCATCCCTCGAAGACTATGAGGAATGAGGGTTCATTGCAGGATGAAGAGAAACCTTCCGACGTCATGTCGATGTCATGTCATCATGACATGTGTCTCAGTCTCCAAACCTTAAAATAAGTAGTCCTCCAGACCAGACTAATTTAATTTACCTTTACTTTCCGTTTTATGGAGGTTACTTCATAGGGCCATAGCCCAGCTCTAAAGCAGGACACTCCAAACAATGCACAAATAATTATTTTTAGGACGACAACCCATACCAAAAGAGTTTCTCTCTCAATTCTTCAACAATGAAATACAGACGGGATTTCCATCCTATTTCACCATTATGTAGCCTAATTTCCATCCAAATATTTAGTATAGGCGACAGTCTGTTCGTGGTTCGGTTTACCCCGCTTGTCTTGATATGTTAGGGTCCAATCCTCCAGGCAAATATGGCTGCATGATTCGATCCAGACGTTTTTGCCCTTTGACTATTGCTCATTCTCTTTACGTAAATACACGGGTATTTTACCACACCTTACTGGGAATCCCAATTAATGAGAGTATTTATAATCGATCAAGTTTTAGGGTAACCTGTTAACTAAAAACTAAAGTCTTTAACGTCAGTTCTATCGGTTTCTATCATTGCGAATCACCAAAACTGTTGTAAACAGGAGGACGGGTTTTGACTTCTAGTTTGGGCTGTTTCGTTATTAACCATCATGCCATGCAATGCATGCAGGGAATTCCATAAGGGACGGGTTGAAATTCAATAAGATTCGGATGCATTTGTATTTTACTAATATGCTGACCTCGAAACATGAATTAAAAGTTGTGAAGGTCAGAACCGGAAAAGTCATTGTAGTTGTGACCAAGTGATAATATTTGTACGTGAGAGACCACGTCTCAACTTTTCCAATCCAAACAGTTGAACTTTAAGACGCGTTTGACATATTATTTTCAGACGCCGCAAATGATTCTCCTAACTTTCGATGGGGCCGTGAACGTGAACAATTATGATAATTACCAGAAAATATTTATTGCTAACCGGACAAATCCTAATGGCTGCCCAGTCCGTGGAACATTTTTCATCTCTCATGAGTATGGAAATTATGAACAAATTCAACGACTTCATTATGAGGGTCATGAAATTGCAGTCGAAACTATCTCGTGAGTTCACTACAGTTTTTATGAATATGAATATAGTTGTTGCTGAGACTAGTAAAAACAATTATCATTTGAATGTTTTTTATTTGGATTATTGCAGCACGGAAAAGGGACTTGAAAGTCAGGGGTACGACAGATGGTCTAAAGAGATGGTTGGAATGAGAGAAATCATTGGGAAATTTTCCAATATCAGCGGTGAAGACATCATTGGAATGCGGGCTCCTTATCTGAAACCTGGACGTAACGCCCAGTATGAGGTTAGCTTTATAACCTGGGAATGAAAAAATTAGAATAATCGTGTTAATATTATTCATATATTTTGAAAGGGCAAAAACTGACTGCGTGTTTATATTTGATATTTTGAACAGGTGCTCCAAGACTTTAATTTTGTTTGGGATAGCTCCGTCGGCGTTCCACCGATTCGTGTTCCAGTCTGGCCATACACACTTGACTACAAAATTTCTCATGAATGCAAAGCTGGAACTTGTCCTACACGGAGTTTCCCAGGTGCGGAAGTTTGGAATAAAATTAACCTTGTAAAAAAATTCGAGAATAATGTATAAATTATTTTTGTAACTTGCATGTGTACAGGAGTATGGGAGTTTCCTTTGAATGCTCACTTCATTGAAACTTTTGAAGGTGGACATTGTCCATACATGGATCAATGCGTTCTCTTCAATCATGACTCGGACAATGTAAGAATTTTGAGTTAATACTATGACGCGATGATAATACACAATAACAATTGATTATTGGAATTAGATCTTGGAGTGGCTTCAAGAAGATTTCAGACGACATTATGATCAGAACAGGGCTCCGTATATGATGCCATTCCACACGACTTGGTTTCAAAGTGTTGAATTAGAGAAAGGTCTTCACAAGTTTATCGACTGGGCCAGAGGACAGTAAGTATTTCAAGATTAATTAAAAAAGCATTACCATGGATAATTTGGAAAAGGAATTCAAGGTAGAGTTTAATCAAACGTTATAGAAGATAGTAACCCCTACGATACTTTTATTATTTCAGCAGTATAAAACTATTTTCAATTAGGAACCAACTAATATAAGATCAAGCGTCTTGAGCGGGTTATCAAAACAATGAGGGATTTGTGAACGGATAACATTTTGGATCACTGCTTTTGAAACATTTTAAATTCCAATTATTCCTTTGCAGGCATATATTGTAGTGAAACGTCCACAAAAGTGCTAACTGTACGACTATAGTAAAGAAAAATCTAAACTTTAATGTTTCTATCCCCGGTAAGACACACTGGCAATGAGTGCTCTGCTTGAAATTCTTCACATTTCAATTGTAAACGAATTCTCATATTTCAGTCCCACTTTACCCCTCAGCCGTTTTTCGTGTCTTTTCAACATAATCCACCTTATTTCAGAATTGTTAGGAGTGTTGCGTGATGGCGGTTGTAATCTTAGTAGAATCCAAGTAGAAGTCTAGGGAAAAATTCGACAGTCAAAGTATATGTACTGCCAGAGACAGTGCATTATTATTTTTCAGTTTCAATGAGACATCTTTTGTTATTTCCAGACCTAACGTGTGGTTCGTGACAGCAACCCAAGCTCTACTTTGGATAACTGAACCAAAAGTAGCCGATACATTGAATACTTTTGAGCCGTGGGATTGTAAAAAACGAGTAGTTTCTCCACAACCCTGCAATCTTCCAAATAAATGCCCACTTGTTTTTAGACCAAACAAGGGACCCTCGTCAACTCGGTATGATTGCAATTAATTTGAATAAAAACAGTAAGACCATCTGGTTTTGGAATTAAAATTTTTTGTGATTAATTTCAGATACATGACAACCTGTTTTGACTGCCCAGACAAGTACCCGTGGGTCGGAGATTTTGACGGAGATGGTGATGGTGAAGAAGACATTTACATTAAACAAAACAAAAAAAAGTGAACAAAATACTCAAATGAACCAACACCACCACTACGCAGTACATAGTATGAAATAAACTACACTCTTGGTGTACCTTTTAAAGTCTGAAAGTATAAAACATTCGTGACAACGCATCGTCGTACAAATTCATAAATTAAGAACTGTCTCCTTTTTTTAAAAAAAGTATTATGTATTGAAAAGAAAATAACCAACAAATAAATGAAAGAAAACACGACTCTTTTTTACTACTTCCATATTCTACTTTATTACTATACAATGAACTTCAGTGCAGCTGTAGGATTTGAAATAAATTCTTACTAAAGTCATCTTTTAACACATTCTTTGCAAAAATCAAGTTGACTCATTTCTGCCAAGCATAAGATTGTTGGGTCCTCAAGCAAAACAAATTCTTTATTCTGGATAATATTCAACTGAGCACACGACGACGTGATAATGGCCGCTTAACGAATTGGGAGCCATGGAGCAAGATAATCCTTGTATTTGATTCGGTCTAAAAAGAAAATAAAGGGAAAATAAGTTTTGTTTAATATTTAGACAAATTCTCGATTAATCGAAAATGGAAGCCCAGTATGAAGCTAATTTCCGAAGCCGTGATTGGCTTGATTGAAAAAGTATTAGATGCCGTTGCCTTCGTTCGCTTTATAACTTTATTTTTTGAGAATAGTCCATGTCTAATAAAATGTATTGCGTGAAGAAGGCTAGCTTCGTAGCCTCATTTTAAATGATTTGAGTAACTGACAGAAACAATTTAATTAAAGAATTTGAGATTTTATCCGAATCCGTATTTCGAACGGCTCGATTAAAATCTTAAGTTCTTCAGTTGTACCTGGCGGTTTGAAGTCTTCAGGATGAAGTGTCATGTAATGATAGAACAGCAAATCCTTTTCCGACAAGACTTCACGTTTCTTATTGTCAAGATACAGTCCAACCATTAATGCAATCGACCCCGCAATTGCAAAACGCTGAATCCCTAAAAAATTGAAGAGACTAACATTAGAATGCAATCATTTTCAACTGTTAGGATAAACCAGGCTAAAAGTCACGGGGTCTCGGAGGCTGTATCTATTTGCAATACTGGGGATTTTTAGCCCAGTTTACTCGAACATTATGAACATGGAAATCCTGTCTGAGAAGTCATAATGGGATGATAGAACAAAACCCTCGGTGTTTTTAGGGCAGGCGTTCTATTTTTTTGCCATCCGAAATAGTGCTTGCAATGCCCGTAACGTTAAAAAATTTCTTCCTGAGGGGGGGGGGGGCGACGCCTATTGTGCCTGGGACATGGGAGGGTTTTGTTCTATGAATGGGATTAAGAAGCTTTGATTAGACCAACATGGTGATGGTGACAAGAAGTTGACCTTGGGTCAGGGTCAGGGCTTTCGAATGTGCTGAGGATATTATTTTACGGGTACTGGGTTATTGATGACTGCTGAGAGTCGCTGAGAGCCAAAATGATAAGGTCCCTGACCCTTGGTGGATGATGATAATGAAGATCCTTACCAGCAAATGTTGGCCTCTTGAACATGACATTGTGGAGTGCGGTTCCAGTAAGAGTAATTCCAACCATACTGACTGGAACCCAGAGTCTTGACACGATGGAGATGGATCGGAGGTCAGGGTCACCAAGTCGGAATAATTCACACGTGGGGTCCAACTTCACATCCCCTCCGTCAGACTCCATTCTCAAATCTTCGGATTTTTAAAGAAACTGAGGATTTTAATCAGTTACTCCCAGCCTGGGGCGACCTACCAAGTACCAACCAACTCACAATTTAATTTTTCAAAGTCTGAAATACCTCTAGCAAAGAATATCCGAAGATTCAGATTGTGAGTTCAAAAATTCTAAGAATTCGCGGTCGAACGAGATATGAGTCCACGAGTCGTCGTGTTAACGTCATTCCCACAAAAGTTTCATTTTTTATTAGAATGACCATTACTGGCGTTGTGTTACAGTGAAACATGTCCAGAACGTCCATAGTCCCCTACCCTACCTGACACCTGACTCAGACGACCAAGGTCTGTTGAAGTTAAGTCTAAGTAACCTACGATTAGTTTTCATTATCTCTCTTCATTTTAAACCAAATTCAGTCTCCATTTTACATCGGAAAATTGTCTACGAACACATGAAAAATCGCATGTTTGAAATGGATGTGGATGAACAATCACTACCTGTCAACTTTTTATTCAACTATTTGATAATGGCTAATCTTTCATTCGTTAGCGTCATATTGAATTTCACTCGGCCTGTTCATGGTAAACGGTGATTTATCTATTTAGCAGGATTACTCGTTACTATTCGTCGTCTTCTATTTTATATTGATTATAATAATGCACTATTGTACAAGTTATTATTATCATACTCCAAAACCCTCATTGGGGGGTAGGGGGGCCTTTGAAAAAAAAGTTTATTTTTATCTAGTGCTTGCCATAAGCGTAACGTTAAACTTTTTGTTCGAGAGGGGGGGCCCAATACCACTTAAGGGGGGTTTGGAGTATGGTTATTATGAATAAGCTGTTACTGTACAAACCATCTATTTTATCAAATAAATTCTCTTTATTAACTCTTTCTTGGCTTTGAGCCGGGTCCGAATGTTTACAACAACGAGAGCAGATATTTTTGACAACAATAAAAAACCTTAACTAACTAGCTTCTCACCAAGGCCTATTTCTTGTTTCCAGTTTTTCCTTCAACCTTGGCCTTTTTCTTGTTTCCAGTTTTTCCTTCAGCATTGGTCTTTTTCTTCTTTTCAGTTTTTCC
Source organism: Protaphorura quadriocellata (assembly GCA_034698945.1). Taxonomy (NCBI): domain Eukaryota; kingdom Metazoa; phylum Arthropoda; class Collembola; order Poduromorpha; family Onychiuridae; genus Protaphorura; species Protaphorura quadriocellata. The sequence continues at coordinate 4,007 of JAQGCA010002395.1, read as the reverse complement.
GTCAACCTTGGCCTTTCTCTTCTTTTCAGCTTTTCCTTCGACGTTGGCCTTCTTCTTTTCCAGCTTTTCTTCACTCTTCAAATTCTTCCGTTGAGTGGTCAATTTGTCCGCTTTCTTTTTCTTCTTTCCAGTTTTTCCTTCAACTTTGACCTTTTTCTCCTTTTCAGCTTTTCCTTCAACCTTGACCTTTTTCTCCTTTTCAGCTCTTCCTTCAACCTTGGCCTTTTTCTTCTTTTCAAGTTTCTCTTCACTCTCCAAACTCTTCCGTTTAGTGGTCAATTTGTTCCCTCCCTTTTTCTTCTTTCCGGTATTTCCTTCAACCTTGGCCGTTTTCTTTTCAGCTTTTCCTTCAACCTTGGCCTCTTTCTTCTTTTCAGTTTCTCCTTCACCCTTGGACTTTCTCTTCTTTTCCAGTTTTTCTTCACTCTCCAAATTCTTCCGTTTAGTTGTCAATTTGTCAGCTTCCTTTCTCCAGCGTTTCCTGGCCTCCATCATTCTCTTATAAACTCTCTTATGTTTATTTCGAATCATCATGACACGAAGAGTGTATTCTTCTTTGGTCTCATCTGCTTTAAGTTTGATTGGATCCAATACTTCTGGAACTCCAGGTTCAACTAACATTTCTTTTTTCAATCGTGATTCTGGAGTGTCTTTCTCCTCATCTTCACTGTCTTCTTCTTCTTCAACATTTTCGTCCTCTCCATCAGTAGATTCATCCTCATCAACATCTTTTCCCTTGGGTGGATTGAAGGGTTGAGTCTGTGAGATCAGTCCATTTTCCATGTCAAAGAATTGACGTTTCTCTGCAGGTATGTAATCTCCTTCACGTTCAGTCAAGAATGGTGACACATGGGGTGGAAGAATGGCTCCAATGAAATAATTCTCAACAGGTAAAGCTTTTCCAAAATTAATAGAATCGAAAACCCATTGAGGTTGAATGTAGTAACGTGACAAATACTTTGTGTGTGAATCGTCCATACTTCGATCTACAATTTGATGAGTGATTGATTCTTCGCTCTCTGGAAAAGTTGCACCAGCAAATAAATCCTTATCCCATGAAACTTGACCTCCAGCTGCTCGGATGACAAATGTCAAAGATTCTCTAGGGACTTCTCTATTCAAGAAAAATTTATGTCCTTCAAAAAGTGTTTTCACACGGTTGATTCGACTTGCCTCTCGTTTTAATTCTTCCAATTTCTCCGCATCTACAGTATCTGATGATTCAAACTCATCCATCTCAGGAACAGCTTCAGCATTATCTCCATCATTCGATCGGAGAAGACTTTGATTCAAGGCTGCAACTCTTTCAGACAATAATTCATCTTCTGAAGCAACTTCCTTGAATTTATTCCCTTCTTCGCTTGACAGTGTGATCAATTTTGGTGGGTAACACATATTGAGTGTATGGAAAAGACGGAAATTAACAAAACCCAGGACAGTGCAATAAAATTCAACAAATGTAGCCATAATCCTGAAATCCACTTCGTCTGATGATTGCGGTTGAAATCCAAAGTTATGTGGAACGATCCAAGTCACAAGTTGTCCTTGGACATCAACTTGATAGTAGTAACCTTTGATTGAGACAAAAACTTTACGGAGGGCTCGGGATTCAATCACGAAATGCATGAACTCGGTAGTAAGTCGACGACAAAGGCGTGAGACTCCAGCAGGAACAAATCTCATACTTGGGAATGTTGAAAACAAACAAGACAATGTAAGACAGTCGTCCAAGTCGCGAATGGCATCTATAAATGTTGGGTAACGTTCTTTGACGATGCGGTCAAGACGATAGGTCGGTTTGTGTTCCATGATTCTTTTCAATCCTTCGTAGTCTCTCATAGCTCGAGCTCGACCCTTTCGACGCATGTATACTTTGTGATCACGAAGATTCCACATGATTGGTTCATGTAACAAGAATTGAATGTCTTTCTTCAAGTACAAAGTCTTCTTCTCCGTTGACCCCTTTTGTGCCCTCTTTCGATTCTTCGGCTCACGTGGATAAATTCCTTTCAGGATACAAAGTCGACGAAACATTTTCAGACTCAGTTGAAGCTTCTGAAGAGCTTGCTTCCTGGAAAGGTAGATATTAGCCTCCCCGGACTCAAACTGTAAGGAAAAAAATATATGCATATTTCTTGGAAATGAAATAAATTACTCCAAAATACTCAAAGCTGAACGATTAATTAAAGTATTTAACATAATAAACTGAGATCAAGCATTTTCTACAACGAAAATAGGTTCCAACGATTCGTCTTATTATTTAATTCTATAACAAGAAATCTTTGGATAATATTCGGCCAGAGTTTGTCGGATAGTGATAGTACTATCCTCAGCATCCATAATGTAAAATAGCGATTTAGTTTTTGACTGACCACAAAATTGTCACAAACGGTAATTAATAAATTACTTAGTGCTCCTACTGTAAATTCATAATTTAAAAGCAGGGTATCCTTGATTTAGACCAATTGACCTAAATCAATGATTTTTTTTTAAAATCATTGATTTAAATCAAAAATTGATTTTTTAAGAAACGCCGTAATTAAGTTTTTCAATTTTTGATTTAAATCAATGATTTTTTTAAAAAAACCAATTGATTTATAAATATGATTGAAATAAATGATTTACTTAAATCAATTGATTTAAATAAAAAAAATACGATTTAAATAAAAAAAAAATCTCAATTTAAATAAAAAAATCATAATTTATATTGCTCCTAAAAATTAATATAAATCTGATTTAAATCAGAATCTGATTAAATCAAAAGAATCTGATTTTTTTGATTTTTTAAAAAAAGCCATGATTTTCATACACCCTGTTTAAAAGTAAGTAGAGATAAAGGGTGTCTTCGAATGAATTGGACTAAATAATGCACGTGGACAACCGAATTTAGGGAGATGGTAGACTTCTTTACTTAGCTGACAATTAATATAATAATTTAAACATCAATAAATTATTTCATTGAGTAATCAACACTTAATTGATTGACAGTCGGTGAAAATGGACTTCTCTTGGAATATCGATCGTAAATCCTCCTATCTAAGTTGACCCAGACTTGACTTGTGTCACCCAATTTTACCCATGTTACGTCGCACTTTTTATTTTATATATTTATTTTTTATTTTATACTTTATCCCCTTGAATTCATGACCACCTTGTCGGACCGACCGACTCTTCTGAGACAGGTTTTGCTCTAAAATATTCATGAGCAGAAAATTTAGTCCTGGTCCTGGTTACTAACTATTATATTGGGGAGTTCTCAGATAGATTACAAAATCCGAAATGTAACAAATGCCATTCGTCCGTGAAATTCAACCGAAGTATACATTTTATCCCAATTATTCCAATGACTGTTGAAAATCGTACAAAAATATAATTGTGTCCTTCTCCCTTACCTTTTTCTTCATTCGTCCCATGATTCAATGTTTTTCAGTAGTCGTAATTTCCAAAAAAATGATATTTTGACTGGAACGGAGTGTTGGAAGTAAGTTCCAAGTTCGGGCCGACTTCAAGAACGTGCTCGTGATTTCAAATATTTCCACGCAAATCAAATCAAATTCCAGAGAGTTGGAGCGGCATGAGCAGAGTGGGGATATTTGAGATACGCATTTAGTTTTAATGTCTATAGGAATTATCTGGTCGAAAATACGTTTATGCAATTTATTGTGATTCTCTTACATGTCAGACACGTATAATAACATTTATCCAACAACCTTACGTTGAACTTCAAGGCATATCATTCTGTTACTCGTATTCTGTTACAGTAACAATTTTTCTTGTTGCATCGAAATAAGTTATATACGTTCGCTCAAAAACGTACTACGAAACTACGATGATAGTATCATTAGTTGTCCTACATTCCAGACACTCTCAAACTAAAACCTTCAAGGTGGAGTGCCTCTGTTACTCTTATATTTCCAATTTTTGAAACGACTCTTTTTGACAACGTTAACAAAAATTCAAGAAAAATTTATCATCAATTAGTTATTCCGTCGCGTCGTAGTCGTATA
>JAQGCA010002394.1:0-14057 GCA_034698945.1 Protaphorura quadriocellata | reverse complement strand
TTCTGACAATGTGGAAACATAATGATTGGAAGATTGGCTGCCGCTGTAAAAAATATGTAACCACAAGTGATACGTTAACGTAGTTAGGCTATGAGTTATTGGGGCGCAATTGTTGACATTTTAATTGACTCGTTTATACACTTGGCTTTCGTCACCTCTGCGCAAAATTATTCTTAAACTTGGATATTGATACCTTTGGATCTGGCGTAAGACTGACAGCAATCCTCGTGCTTCGTACATGCTCCACCATGTCTCGTACATTTTTTATACCTAAAGTACGACCCCGGTTCTTTATACTTTTCGACTTGACAACTCTCAATCTTCTTCTCTGACTTAGGTGGACAGGTACCATTTTTCAGACTAGAGAGTCGAATTTCATATTCAATTTTTTCGCCTCCTGGTGCGTCATCATAATAACAACTTTTACAACCAGTTAGAGCTGATGAAACTATTCAACATTCAAAAGATAATTAAAAAGATGTTATAGATTTAGAGAATTTATTATACTTGATTCAAAAAGGCCGTTTCACAAGGGGTTCGTGCAGCAGAATAATCGAATTGAATTGAGTTGGGTACATATTACACTATTCTGGCAAATGCAGCATGACCTACAGAAAAGCCATTAGTCAAAAAAACACGCAAAGTAAATACACTGAGGTCTAAAAGTCTTGCACGGGAATCAATGTCAAAATTGAGGAATTTTCTAAAACCATAATAGAGAAAATTTAAAAAAAAACGACTTTCAAAAACAATCTTTGGTAAAATTTGTGATCATTTTTTCTGCTTTCAGCGAAGCGAAAGAGGCTAAATTACCCGGCCGTTGTGTTCTAGTTAGTTCTGGTCCCGGCTGTGAATTTTCTAGTACTACGCAGGCCAGCGCGGCGCTAGAATTTTCTAGCACTATTTTCTATTAGCTATTAGCTAATAGAATTTCTTAGAGCTATTTTCTAGCGCTGCGCTGACATGCGTTGTCCGCTATCAAAAGTAGTAATTTCTCAAACATCTGCGCTATAAATTTATTGATTGTATAAATAAGATAAATAATGAATTCGATTCGCTGGTTTCTAAACTAGAACATACAATGCTTCGCATTGACGCCGGTTTCTGAGATGGAGTGAAGGAATCAGTTTGATTCGGAGAGGTCATTGGCCATTGACTGCTCCAATTTCTCAAATTTTGTCATAAGGTGGGTTCCAAAATTACGAAAATTTCAGGTTTCTCATTAGCTACCCTTGTCTGATGAATTCATTTGGTTGCTAATGGCTATTGGCTAGTGTCAAGATCATCCAAACTGTTTACTTCACACTATCACAGAAGTGGATCAACTGAACGGAGGTATTTCGCGCCTAGAAGGGGTATTGATTTTTCTGCGTCTATGGCTGGTTTTACCCTTAGTTCCCATGTTCATGAAGATTACAGCCATATAAATAATTAGAGGTGTCCAATCAGAAAGACGAGACATCTGAAATATTATAAGAAACATTATAATTCGCATTTTGTTAGTTTTTATACAACTATGTTTATCAATACTAACATGGCAAACAAATACAACAAGGAAAGGAATCTTACCTCAATGTATTTCTATTTTGAATCTTGTGTGTTCTAAAGCAAATGATATCACAACTTTAATTAAAAATATTATTTTATTCGGCCCACTTCGTACGATTCTATGGTAGAGAATAAGTTTCGATACTTTTATACCCCACCCAATTCTGAGTGCCAAACAGATACTAAAATATTATGTACAATTCGTGTCAATAAATATGAAATTTACAATAATCAAAATGCCTGAGGATTGAGGTTATTGATTGTCAAAATGTATTGTATTGAATTCCGGTACAAAGCATGTCAGAATGACTTTAATTGACAGGAGTTCAATCGAGAAATAAAAACTAAAAATATGTTGATTGAATTCTTTTTGCTCAACGTAAATTTCCATAATATCAAACACACCATGTATTAGCAGAAGAATAGACACGTTAATAGGGCTCGTACGGTCCGTTCTGAGGCGGGACCGGGACTGAACCGCTTTTTCCGGTCCAGATGCTGCGTCCGGACAGGGACGGTAATGCAATTTCACCAGTGCTCCCCAGAGTTAGAATGTTCTCCGTTGGACTTGAAAAATTCTGATAGTCCACCTATTACAAAAATTGTTAGTGGGATTTGACACGCACTATTCTAGTGTCCGTCGTATTCGTATTCCATATTTTATTATTTATTATTTATAGTTATTTTGACTCATGTAGATGGTTGTTGAGTTGACCGCCGCTTACTTAATAGTTGAGGTTTTCGTGATTTAATTTCATTTCGAATTCATAGCATAATTATCTCACGATTTCGAATTTCATCAAAATATGGAAGATATTTTTTGTAGCTATAAATGATGAACTCAACATGGTTGTGCGTGACTGTTTAAGATTCATTGTGTGCTGGTGCAGTTTAGTGAGTGACTGTGTGAGACAGTGCTATAACAAATCGAAGTCACTTTCAAATCAAATATCTAGAGTTCACCAGCGGTGAAATTAAAATTCTAACCATTTGATTGATTGGTGGGACCTACTTGCTGTACAAATAGGAAACAATCTCAATTTCACTATTGTATCCAAATCGTGTATGCTTTGCCGATTCCACGATTATGACGTGAGTCACTGTGTGAGACTGTGCTATAACAATCGGAGTCACTCTCAAATCAAATATCTAGAGTTCACCTGCGGTGAAATTAAAATTCAAACCATTTGATTGATTGGTGGGACCTACTTGCTGTACAAATAGGAAACAATCTCAATTTCACTATTGTATCAAAATCATGTATGCTTTAATAGACTAGAGTTCTCTCCATGAAACCAATTCAAAGAAATGAATCCTCTGCTATTCTTATGTACGGATAAATATGATTTGTCAAAATTAAAATGAAGTCACTGGAATGCCTTTTGTTTATAAGAAGACACTCACGTTTTGAATACAAAGGAGTTTAACTCAGATTGGTATTCATTTGGGTTTAAGTATTTTAATTTCGAGTAGTTAAATAGTTACTGTAACAATTGTGTACACCTACTCTAGTTTTAACCTAACAATCAGATTACAATATGTTAGACTTAACGGGATTCCCACAGTTCTGTTACAAAAATACTATTTCTCTCTAGTCCATGAAGTTTTCAACGTTCATGTCTAGCTGAATCGTATTCTGTATTGCCCGGAACATTTCTAAGAATAAAATCATACACCCAAAAAATATCGACTGATTTTACTACTACTAGGGATAAGTGCGATCTAAACTAAGTAAACTAAAAAGTACTAATCAACAATTAAAAATGGGTTGGACACACAATCCATTGATGGATTTGGACGTTTTTGATTTTTGTTTCCAAAATCATGACACCTAGTCATTTGAAAAAGGTTCGAAGTAGTGAAACTGCTTTTTAATTAAATTTTAAGTTTTTATTGCTCCTTCAGAATTAAAATTAGCTTGTATTTCTTTTATATTAATTGAAGCCCGGCAATCGCCATATTAGGTCGTGCGTACATTCCACCCGGAAAATCCAAACGCCCCACTACCAGGAGGTATGATTACTAAACTCTCCAATTCAACTTAACCGCCTGGAATATGCAGAAATCGTCAATTTCGGAGTTAAGATTTTTGCTCAGTGCTAAAAAAATGAATTACAAATATCAGAATGACTTATTTGTCGACGTCTTGAGTTTTAAAATCACTATGAGTATTTGCTATGTCCAGTTCAGACTGCGCTGTTACGAGGGCTTCTACAGAGAGATTCCAAGTTTTTGGTTGATTCGACGTCATCTTTGATTGGTGTCAGTATCGTATAGTTTCGTTCAATAACATCCCTATCCCATTGGAATGGTGTTGTTAGTTTATTTGTGAGGACACCGTTGTATCCATTTGTTATGACGACTCCCATAAGAAGAAAAGGGCCAAGAAACAGAGTAACCGCAACTGACTTTTTTAGTTTTCCGTCAGGCGAAATTGGACTCTCAAGGAGTAAGGTAGTTATCGGGGAAAGAACAAAGTGGACTCGTTCTTCAAATGCACAATGGTTCTCGAATATAATTGATGGCAAACATGGCAGAATCATCACTAATACACAAAGGCATGTCCACACATGTACATCGTAAGGCGCGAAGAAACTCTTGATAAGAACACGGTTTTTCTCCCCTCCACAATTCAGAAAATTGTATTTCTGTGTACGTGTGTACAAAATCTTGGCTATAGATAGGATATCCAAAAAAAAGTATGCTGCTTCCTGGTGATTTTGCGGCTGCACAAACAATCCCGCCTGAGTAGGTTCCTAAAGTTGCATTTGGAACTGCGCTTGCGATTGCGGACGTAGAAAACAATGCCAATGTCGTAAGACCTTTTGCTTCTAAATCCCAAACTCTCAAAGGAGGACCACAATATCTGTGACCACCAGGGCCAGGAGCCTTTTTCAACGCACATGATGTTACATCCATCTCTCGCATCAGCAAAAAGTGATCTCTCGAAGTATGCCGGCGAAAATTAATCTGAAGAACAAGGTTTTGGACGACCTGCCTGACACGTAAAGCTATTGTCAAACCCAGACATCTGAGATAAAATAGAGTAGCCGAACAAAGGTGGTCTGTAATTCATGTACTCAAACTCACTGAGTCTCTAAGTGGAATTACGTGGTCTTCCCATAAGCAAAGAATGTATGACTTGTCATACGATGTATTGTCGGCGTAGGTGGTGGCGTTGAGTGTCGTCCAGTAGTAGGTGTACAAGACGTAAGCTAATAATACATTTGCATTTGTCTTCGGATAGACCGGGACGATTAGTAGGAACGTGTATCTAGTGTTCCAGAGGAGGACAGACGAGTCACAACGTACCTGTGTCTCAAAAATTACTTTTGTGCAGTATGTTCGCATTAATTTTATCAAAGCTGAGCTTGCCACAGCCACGGGCACGGTCAGTTCGGACAGGTCATCGTTCTCGAACATGATTACCTGGGCGAAGGAGTGGTTAAAAATACGAACGAATGGATTCAAATTCACTTTTATTGAGCTGGTTTGTTTAATAGTAAAGTCAGAAGCTATGGTGAAAACGAAGACTATTATGGTAATGCACGACATCGTTATGCACGTGATAATTGCGCTTGAAACTACGATTCCGGTGCAATGACGTAGTAATTCGAACTTGGATACGTTCATATATTCATGGAGCATATAGTAGAATCAGCGCAGATATATATTTAACATCATTTACTCAATTACACTGCTTTCCAACGCCAACTCATATTTGTAGTTATTCAATATCAAGATATAGTTTGTAATATTACAAAATTACACAAACACTGCTGGCAATAATTGGGTTTTGAATATTCTCGAGAAGGGCTAGTACGTATTAGTAAACTTTTACAAAATTGGACATTCTATCTACATATTAAGGGATTTCGAAATTTGGAAATGAGTCCGTCACAGTAATAGAAAATGTTACTCGTGTTTTCGATTTATGAGCACAAGATATCACCTATAAAACAACAATAAGCGGACGATTCTGACATGTATTTAAAGAAAGAGAACTATTCATTCGAATTTTGTATTCATAATTGAGCGAGATAAATATTGAAACATTAATTACTTCGTCTCACCATGCCGTAGAGATGGTAAAGGTCATCCGGCGAAGAAACAGGGAATAGTAGTCAAGATTGAGAAAGTGTGGTTAAGCTAAACTTATGTCCCGAAACAGCTGACAACTCCAGTTAGGTTAGAGTTGAACCGGGCGTGCAAATAAGACTTGAAACTTTCAAGAACCAGGAAGAGATTTGAACAACTGCATTTAAAAATTTACTACATAAGAATTGAAGCGACATTGAATTCGCGGTATTTAGATTTACTCGTTTCCGCAGTGTGACAGCAGTACAAACTTCTTACAAATAATTAAATATTAATCACTCAAGTTCCGTTCACGCGTACATGCAATTCAGATAAGGCTGGTTACGTGCGATTAGAGGAGAAACAGGAAACTACAATTAAGATTTATGAAAGATTACTGAGTCTCAAATAATGTATGTACATGCATATATCGTGACACGATCGTACGGTTCTCCGCTTAGAAGTTTATCGCCAATTTGAAATGAAACGCAGTTTCCTGACTAACTATATGATCAGAGCAAAATCTTGACCATCTGTGACAATAATGTTTTGTATTCTCGTTTGCGCATGACAATATATATCACAAATCAAGCATCCCTTGCGTTTGGGATTGTCCTTCCAAGCTGATACATCCTGTAGGATTTTCTTAGTACTTTTTAAATAAATTAATTGGTTTATTTGAAAAAAAACATGAATCTCTATTAATGGGTCCCATTAATGCAAGTTAATTGTTACAGTGAAGTCAAGCCGGGTATTAATACATAGAAGTGTAAATGTACATATTCGAGACACTGAAACGTTTGTACATACAATATTAATTAACTAGGACTTACGAGCACTATGAATTTTTGACTAACGATAACGACTTGAGCAAAGTTGACCTGATATAGGCGTTGTCGATAAAATTGACTTAGATACCTTAAAATCCCGGATAGAACACGGCCCCCTAAAAGAACGCGGGTCTCCAATAGACCACGGGTGTTTCTCCACACAACATAAAGGTGTAAATGGTGAAAATCTTCGGGCTCTGACCTTGCGTGAATGCACAAAGCATCCGCGTTCTAGTCGGGATTTTTCGGTATGTCCAGTAGTCCTAATAAGATAACCTGAATTCTAAGAATGGTGTTTAAAGAACTTAGAAACTAGTACTAAACTGCCTGTGAATCAGTCATTCGGCTTTCTGTCGAATTTGAGGTCCCGTACAGCTGAACGAGCCTTCCGGCAGGGTATTTTCATTCATTGACGAATTCTTCCCGGGTGTCCATAGGAGATTGGTTCGAGTTTCGCTACGGTTTCGAGTATTATACAGGGTTGGCCAAACCAAGTGTCTATTCGCCGTAATTGCTTTAGTATTCTTGACGTAATTTGAGATACGAATGTCCGGATGTGCTCTAATGTGCGCAGCGCGCGCTGTCAGTCAGTAATGGAACATGGCGGCCATGTGAGAAAAAAATATTCCGTCTAGAAATTGATAAAGCGAAGAAAAAAATTGGTGTAAATTGGGCAGGAATTTGACATCGACACTTCATTGATTTATTAGTTCTTACAGATTAGTAGTAATTAAAATTTACCGAACCTCGATTCTGGGGTTTTTTACTAACTACTAGGGATCCCTGAGCATCTCTATATTTTCGTAAAGTGATTGGGCGTGGACTGATTTTTAAAAATATTTCCCGTCTTTGTCAATATATTTTTGTCAATATTCTTTTTTCATGTCAAATTCTCAATTTTGAAAAAATAATTTGTTTGCCTTATTTAAATTGGTGACCAAAGACTTAATTAGGAAATAGCTAACCCGACATTCGCGGGAAATGATTAGAACGGAAAGAAGCATTTATTTATTAATCATTCTAATTCAATTATGTACACAGTTCTGACTTGTCTAAAACATTTATACATGTGTCACGCATAACCTTTGACCCTCCCCTGGGTAGCCAAATCTCGGGAAGACGGACTTTAAGTGAGATATACATTTCGTAGAGAGTGTTATGTAGGGTCCGTGGAGCTTATTTCAATTTATTTTTTTTTAACTTTTTAAACGATATTTGTTCAAAATAATAATACAATTACAATTCATATATTATGTAGTGCTTGTATGTGTCAACCAAAATGATGAGTCCTTGAAAATCGTATTGCCGTTGCGCTGCTTACTAGAGCTTAAGTAAGAATCGGCACGAAAATCGGGATTCTTCAACGGAATTTTTGACAAAAACTCGCCTAACACATTTTTTTCCAAAAAATCTGTCGAGGACACCTATTTTGCAAAAAAATTATCCAATTTTTAAAATTTTGTTGGACCGGTTTGGAGAAAGTCGATTTTCGCTGCCGGGGCGATTTGGTGAAAGAGATAAGTTTTTTTCTCTATCAAGACCAGTCTTAATTTTTAAATCATACGTACTTACCATGGAACTTCCATACATTTCAGAGAGATGAAGAATCGAAGGGTAGAATAGAATTACATTCAGTTCAAAATTGGACCTGTAGTACCAAGGTTTTTTGTAGAATAATTAGGTTAGCTATTCCAGAGTGTGACATCAGCTCTCTTCTGTGAGAGCAGGGCATTTTACAATTAAGTCAACACACTCAATCAACCCATGACCCACTAGAAGGTTTTTCAAAATAAAATTAAAAATAATTCTAAAATGTAGAATCCCATCTCTGGATCTCTGTAACAAAATTATATTTTTTCTTAAATTATGTCACAATTCTTGCAATGATAATTTAATTTCTTTTTGAAATGAGTTCTTCACTTAAACCTGCCGCTTACAATCCATTCGTGAGTGGGACATACGTGACCTCTACCAAAACATTTGCAATTATTCAAATTGACGGAATGCAGTTCCTCCGTGCCCCAGTGACCCTGACCTCGGAGACCAGACTTATTGAACGACGCTTCACTCACGCATCACACAATTTGCACAAGGAAGAATTGTTACAAGTGTGAGAGTTGTGATGAATGTTTTTTTTAAAATACAATTCGAACTCCAAAGAATTCAAATTGGAGTGAATGTGTAGAAGTGTGATTGTGGGAAATATTTCCAAGAAATGAAGCAATATATGTATAGTTCATCAGTAATGTCACACAGATATGAGATAACTGGAAAGTATGGTGTTTTCGAAATCCTTCAAATTAAGAAAGCCTTTGAACACTCATTTAAAAACTTATGCATACTAGAATCAAGGCACAAAGTGTGACCAATGAAGCAGTACTTCACTTTGGTAGATGAATTTATATATCTTTAGAAACTACATCATGGACATCAGAAGCCCGACTCTGTGACACCACATGTTCTTTGTCGATATTAAAGTGATCTTCATATATCTTCAATAAAAATATGTAAAAAATTAAATCAGGATAACTGACTGACGTTAGTCTCGATCTACGTCTCTCTTTCACATTATTTACGGCAGTCCTAATGTTTCTGTTCATTTATTTCTACTGATTAAGTTAGTATTGATGTATTGGTAATACGTCATAGTCGCGTGAAGCCGTCCGTCCTCATTTTTCTAGCTCCTCCGTGTTTAACACAGTTCATTTCATTGTTTTCGATGGTTCCCGCATCGATGGAACACAGCATCGTGCATTTGAACCTGTGAGTAACGTGTTGTGGTTACACGAATTACTCGTTTGTAGTTATCAGCAAGTTATTTCATTAAGTCTAAAATGTATGAAATAGGTAATCAAGTTGCCAAATAGTACGATTTAGTCCTAAAATAATCTTCCGCTTCTAAAGGATGATTTAATCTGAAATGTGGTTTAGGAGCAAGGACCAGATCAGGTGCTAAAATTGTATTTGAAAAACTTGGAATTTATGGCCACCCAACTCTCATTTGAAAGGAGCTTTACAATTTTACATAATTGCTCATGTAATACTCGCTAATAGATTGAAATAAAGATTTGCTACAATTGCGGCTTCCGCCCAATCCACTCAAAACAATATAACAATTGTTTATTTATTTACATTCAATGTCATGTGTTGAACACTTGTTTTATTCTACAATGGTCGACCATGTCTTAGTTGTTTGAGTGTGAGAAACATATAGCAAGATGTGTCGTGAATGGTGATAGCCATTTAGACTGTGAAGTGAGATACTTAATTAACTATTATTGTATTGCATAATGTACCATTAAGAAAAGTTAATCGTATTTGAAAAAAAGCAGCATTTCGATGCCACCTCTTTGAACCGGGTCTAGTAGAATTTGAAGCAGTATATACATATATAGTTTCCAAATGTTGATCCTGAAGAGATCAGATGTTCTAACTAATTCACTTCTAACTTAAAAGGAGGTAAGTTTCGGGAGATAAAAACATTTCCTTTAAAGTATTTCTCGAACTCCTCATTATTGCTACAGTCATTGGATTCTGTACTAGCTGATGCGTTGGAAGCTCAACTTGACTTACGCTAAATCTTACTAATATATCGAAAGCTGATACTCTTAAAGGCTGCCAATGTAATTCCCACCCTTTTAATCCACGACAACAAAAATTGTAACAATTTGAGAATGGTATGGCGCAGCTCGAATATTAGAAACAGGTTACAAATTAGTACACACATCAGATACACAAGGAACGTTCCGGCAATTGGGCTCTCAAGTACCAGGCCATTCAGTTCAAGCTCGCCACCATCCACTGTAATGTGACCTGTCACATTTCTGAGGTTTCCTAAATTGTTATGCTCAATCCAGTATGTCATTAACCCCGAGGCACTAAACAACAATATTTTACGAGAAATGTCTTTACGAAGTTTGACAGTATGATCTTCAATATTAGGATTTTGAGAATATAGGTTGAGTCCAGTATTTTTATGGAGGATGGGCTTATCTCCAACGTAAGCTCTAAACCATGGCCTTTCGATACGTTTTATTATAAGTTTCATTCGAATTTCGTTGACATCACTAACATATACAGCTCGCTCGAAGCGTTTATTGCAAAAATTATCGGTATTACAATCAGAACACATTCCATCCAGTGTACGCTCAAAAATTCGAGTCGTTAATTCTGTTTGCTCCTTACATTTGCCAGACCTACTTGAGCACGATAACCTTAGGTCTTCCCACAATACATTAACAAAAGTTGGCAAGTAATTATAACCCAATCTAGCAAAATTCCTAATGTCGCGTCGGCCTGCACAAAACTGGTCAAATTTTTTTTTGTTCGGAGGTGCACTCTGAATAGGTATTAGTATCGTGTAATTTCGTTCCAGGATATCACTGAATGATGACACCCGGCTCGAAACGGAGTTGTGATTTTTGCTGTCACAATCCCCTTGTAGCCATTCGTGATGACAATGCCCATAAGAAGGAGCGGGCAAAGGAACACTGCGACTGCAAGGGATTTCTTCAGCCTGCCGTCTGGAGTGAACGGGTACTCAAAAATTAAGGTCATCATTAAAGCAAGAACAAAATTCATTCTATCTGCAAGGACAATGTGATCCTCGAATATTATGTACGTGAAACCCACAAGAGTAGACAAGAGTACACAGAGGCATGTCCATACATACGTGCCATATGGTGTATAGAAACTTTTGAACAGTATTCGATTTCTGTCACCTTCATCACAAGTCAAAAAGTTATAACTCGATATTTCGGTGGGAATAAGGGTATCGAGAATACTATTCGGAGTTCCATCGACTACTACAACTTTGCCTGATAGCTTATATCTTGTTATTATGGCTTCACATTTCGGTGCTTCCGAAGATGATGATATGCTGAGTGTTGAATTCGGAACTGAGCTTGCAATTGTGGACAAGATGAACAATTTCAGTGACTCGAAACCCATTTTTCCTAAATCAGCGACGCTCATGGGATAACCACAATGCGCATAATTTCCACGCACATAGTGTGTAAACATGGTGTTGCATTCCTGAGTGATGACGGCTGCGAGTGATTTATGGAAAAATTCTGGTGTCCATGAATCGATAGAAAAGTTCCATTGCCGGGTTGCTTGACATGTGAAATAATTTTCAAATCCTGCCATTTGAGTTGTGACGGAATAACCAAACAACGGTGGTTTGAAGTAAGTATACATAAACTGACCGAGTTTAAAATTGGTAATTGGTTCCTTTTTCCACAAGCAAAATATAAATGAATTCATGTACGGGATATTATCCCTATAAGACTTGAATATGATCCAGTAGTATGTGTACATGGTGTAGGCTAATAGGACATCTGAATTATTCTTTGGGTTCACCGGCACGATTAACAGAAATGTGTACCTTGAGTTTCGAAGGTGGATTGGCGTTTCTGACCAGCTGCATCGTACCTGAGTCTCGTAGTATCCCGTAATGGCGTGGCAACTTTTGTGTTTATTCTGTATCGACTTCGATGTTGCCACAGCTACAGGTATCGTTAGTTCTGACAAATCATCGTCCTCAAACAAAATCAGTTGTACGAATGAGTGGTTGAAATTACGAACAAATGAATTCAGGTTCACGGTTGTCGAGCCCGTTTGATTAATACAAAAGGGAGAAGAGATAGTGAAAGCCAAGATTATGAGCGTAATGCACGCCATCATATACTTCGATTACAAGTACACACAGTAATTTGAACGTCAAATTCTTATGTATTTATGGGACAACCGGTAGTATCAATATATGAAAAGAAAGGCAGCACTTTGCACTGCCTTCAAGTTACTTAAAAATCTGATTTCCGCTTACAATGTCATGCAATTACAAAATCACTGCTGGTCGCAATAAAGTATTGAAGATATCCACTTCCTTTTGACCTTAAGACTATCACTGCTTCAACTGAGGATGGCATATTTCCTGTCGCAGTTATATTGTAGTGAATAACGAGGTATTTCTTCATGAATAATTAATATTTATTTGCGGCGTTTGGACTCAATGTCCACTAGTCAAAACTACATGGAATTTTTCCACAATTGTTTTATCCGTAAATATAATCAACGCTGTCACGGACGTCTATCAAATATTCCATCAACGTTTGTTTAATTCTCAAACATAATCAACTCGAACACGGACATCCAAATCCGTAATGTGCACAAGAAAGAAGCCACAGGAAAGAATGATTGATTCTCTCTTTGAATTCGTGCTACCGATATGAAGTACAAAATCTCCCATAGGACCCGATCGAGCATAGGAAATTTTGAATCTCACTGGATACCGCCAGGAGGACAAAATATCTAAAACTCGACAATATTACCTGCTGGGATTTGGCAGTAAGGTCCTTACTGTAAGGACGTGTTCTCGGCTTCATTTGATCAGGTCAGAAAGTTTTTGAATGAACGCCTGTTACTCATATTAAGAGTATATGGTAAGTATGGTGTGCTGTAAAAATGAATATATGAGTTAAGGGAGTCTACGTCTCATAGATGAGTGAAGATCTAGACCTGTATTTGTGAAACGAGTGATACTAGCTGCAGGGGTTTTATTACGAGCATACTCATTTGTCATGTATCCTGCGGTTGATTGTTTTCCTGTCATAATTATAGTGCACCCACAGCGGATGTTTGTGCCAAAATTCGACTGAGAAGTAAGGTGTTTGTCATGCGGATTTTAACGTTGTTAGATCCGCTTAACGTTTTTAATGCAAGCACACATCCAGCCAAATACAATGCAAAACTAATTGGACTAATCGACCGTCGTAATTAACAAATAAAATAATTCAGCTGTTCCACATTTGTAGATTTTCTCCAAAAACCCAAATCGTCTTGTCCAAGCACAGTTCAATTCAATTGCAATTTAATCGTGTGTGACCAAATGCATTTGTCAGCTGTAGTCTGGCTCGAATGCACTTTTACAAACCGGTACCACGGAATGGTCATAACGCTTTCCAAATCAAACAAACGAACGGCATGTGGCTATTCGCCACGCTGGTGGGAGTGGGGTGCGGTTAAATTTTCCGCACAGTGTTGCTATTTGAATTAGTTGGGACGATCTTTTATGAACTTCTAAATTGTCCAGCACCCTGTTTGTTAGCAAAGTCTGCAAGTATGTTACAATGAGTTTGGATCTGTTGGACTTGTGTGTTCGGATTTGCAAATATCAAATTAAACAAAAGTCGTAAACGTGAAATAAAATGTTAAGAAATAACAGATGTAAACTATTCTGACCATAAAAATCTTCAAACTTGCCTAAACATGCAGCAAATAAAGAGAGCTTTGGTCGATGTTTCGAAGAAAATATTTGATGTTCCTAAATCCAAATTTCTTTTCCTCCAACTCGTAAGGTACTTTGCTTCCTCAGCGATTGGCTTAAGACGTATCGCTTCAATTCATATCTTTCTTTTCTCTTCATCAGACAAATTATTTTCTATTATTGCTTCCAAATTTTTTTATTTTTTTTCTATTTATATTTTTATGGTTGCCTTGCACAATTTTGATTCAAAACCTTTGGAAGTTGAACGTTGTTTGTTTGTGGCTGCTTCCCCTGTGTTTTGATCTTTGCTGTCTGCGATCTAACTTAATCGTTCT
>JAQGCA010002393.1:0-14057 GCA_034698945.1 Protaphorura quadriocellata | reverse complement strand
ACGTATAAGCTCTGGGCGGTATGGTACATTTGTACTGAGTATAGCCTAGCCTTGTACACTACGTGTCCTCCCTACGTAGCCAGCAGTCCAGTCCACACTACAATTGGAATCCATCAAATATTCACACAAATATTGCGTTCCGGAATTTGAAATACAATTTGTACATCTTTTCAAGATCGTCAAACTCAGTCAGTCAGTTCATTCTATTTCTGTAAAATTTGGGCGATCTCTCTTGACTTGATTCGAGTGAGCCGCAAAACAATTTGGGCATTCGATTTTATCCCATTCTACAACGTCCTAACACATTTTTCTCACTTTTCGGTGTATAAAGATAGCATGCACTTGAAGTCACAGATAGTTTTCCAAAATCGGGATTCAGTGAAGTAATTCTTAAACTTCATGGTTTTATACCCAAGAGAGGTGTGAAACAAAAAAAGACAGGGTGAAATGTTAAATTCAATTTAAAAGGTTCAGCGAGTAACCGCGAAAGCGAAAGAACTGGGTTCGATTATCGTCATCCGGTTATTTTGAATTGAATTCAAATTCCAGCTCCCATATACTTAAAGGTTTCGATTATTTGCCACCCTTGTCAAATACTAATGTAATATCTAAGATTTTCTTCGAGTATCCCGTGGTCCTGCAACAGAGTGTGAGCCTGGTGTATGTAAACGTTTCCGCCTCTGAACATTTCAGTTTTACATTCATTAATACCACATCATGTTCAGTTCTAAAGCATTCATTGAATGTGTAGGTGTCCCTTCAATTTTAAATCTCCATCGATTCTTCTCGATCAATTCGCGTACGGTAAGCCGAGGAAATTCTACAAATCACATTAGGGATTAATTTCCCCTCATGACTAGAGCCTTAGTTTTCAGTAAATGAAACTTGAAAATACATAACGTTAGAACAGTTTGAGGTACGGACGTCGTAGTATGTAGGCTCAAAATGTCTAGGAAAGGCAGTGTTTTGTGCTAAATTTTTGAAACGGCTATTAAAAATATGTTCGCCGTTTTTCAAAAATGCCCTAAATCGAGTAAAATTCCTAGAAATTGGCATTCTTCTGTGGGCTCAAATTTATGCGAAAGAATGCTTGAAAATGTGTAAAGTGGTAAGCGGTTTGACGTAGGCAAGTCATTTTGGTTTAAAAATGCTCGATAGTTTTAATATCGTAATGCTTCAGACTTACGTGGCAAAAATAAATATATATATGTTGCGGTGATTCTACATTTAAGCGCCAAGAATTTTCATGTCTGCAAGCTCGAATCACCGGAACATATATATATTTATTGTTGCCACGTAGAACTTAATTCAGAAACTTATCCTTTGGTAATCCTTTGGTAATGCCGTAATGCTTCAGACTTACGTTACAGGAATAAATATATATATGTTCCGGTGATTCTAGCTTGCAGACATGGAAATTCTCGGCGCTTAAATGTAGAATCACCGCAACATATATATTTATTCCTGCCACGTAAGTCTGAATTGCATTACGCCATTAAAACTTAATTCAGAAACTTATCCTTTGCAGCATGTAATAACATGGTATGCGATATTATCATATGCTGCAAAGGATACGTTAATGAGTTAAGCGGTAATGCCGTAATGCTTCAGACTTACGTGGCAGGAATAAATACACAGTGCTGCTCTAAAGTCACGCAACAACCAACATGCCCCATACGAAGAACGCGGGAGTCCATTGCACGTAAAATCCTTGCTTGTTGCGTGACTTTAGAGCAGCAGTGTATATATGTTCCGGTGATTCTAGCTTGCAGACATGGAAATTCTCGGCGCCTAAATGTAGAATCACCGGAAAATATATATATTTATTCATGCCACGTAAGTCTGAAGCATTACGCCATTAAAACTTAATTCAGAAACTTATCCTTTGCAGCATGTAATAACATGGTATGCGATATTATGATATGCTGCAAAGGATACGTTAGTGAGTTAAGTTTTAATGGCGTAATGCTTCAGACTTACGTGGCAGAAATAAATATATGTGCCGGTGATTTTAGCTGGCAGATATGAAAATTCTCGGCGCTTAAATGTAGAATCACCGCAACATATATATATTTATTCATGCCACGTAAGTCTGAAGCATTACGCCATTAAAACTTAATTCAGAAACTTATCCTTTGCAGCATGTAATAACATGGTATGCGATATTATAATATGCTGCACAGGATACGTTAATGAGTTAAGCGGTAATGCCGTAATGCTTCAGACTTACGTGGCAAGAATAAATATGCATATGTTCCGGTAATTCTAGCTTGCAGACATAAAAATTCTCGGCGCTTAAATGTATGATTGAGGTAGTATTGGAGAAGAAAACTAGGGACTTAAAATTACATTCTTCTCGCCTCTCCCTGCTGACTGCTCATAGTGCTCTCTTCCTTTTAAGATCGTCCGTTTCAACACCCCGATCTTTTTGAGCAACGTGTGCTGCAACTTGGAGAAGAATGCCGAGTTTGGAAGCGTATGATCTAGTGCTTCGCGTTGCGCTCGAAGTGGTTCTGAATTGTCACCTTACGTCTGAGTCTTGGTTGCAATCATCTCTTCCTGTAAAGTTTGGTGGTTTAGGTATCCGACATGCTGTAGAAGTGGCGATTCCGTGTTTACTCGTTTCTTTCTGCAGCGCTCGGCCACTGGTTGATGCACTACTTCCTTACGAGATGCTGGCTGCTGAAGGCACCGCCGATGAGGCCCAGGGTAGTTGGTCTTGTGAGCTATTTCTCTACCCGAGCTAGCACTACGTGGAAAGCTAAGTTTTTGGGAAGGTCCGTTGATTGAAATAGCTGCGAATAGTTTGCGTCAGACAGCTCCAACGTTGGATGACAAGGTACGCCTTTTAGCAAGTAGCCAGCCTGAAGCGGGGTTGTGGCTTGGCGTTTTACCATCCTCGCAATTGGGTACTCACCTTCCGGAGGAATCGTTCAGGATTTCCTTCGCCCTCCGTCTATGTTGTGATATTTGTCAACCCCATAAATGCCCGTGTGGCGCAGATGTTTCCCGAAAGGGTGTGCATGGCTTGGCTTGCCGGAAGAGTGCCGGCAGATGGTCTCGCCATGGTGCGGGCAATGACGTGACAGCTCGAGCGCTTGTATCGACGGGAATTCCAAGTCTTTCGGAACACGTTGGATGCTCAGCAGAGGACGGAAAGCTCCCAGGTGGATTGACATTAATTCCGTGGTCCCGAGGCAAGTCCCTTGTTTGGGATTTTACATGCCAGGATACTTTTGTGCCCTCATATGTAGCCGGGACTTTGGTGCGTCCGGGTTTGGCAGCTCAAAAAAAAGAAGGAAAAGTATAAATAGTACGATTTCCTGCGAGACCATTTCATTTTTGTACCTGTTGCGGACGAAACTAATGGCGTTTGAGGGACATTTGTGACGCAGAATTTCTCAAGTTACTGGAGAGTAGCGGACGACGACTTATCTCATTCAGAGAATAAGCATTGCGATTCAGCGAGGAAACGTTGCCGCTGTTTTTGGAACTCTGCGTTCTGAGATAGGCCTGGACGAGATTTTTTATATGTAATTGTGTTGTTGCGTGCGTAATGTTTCTTTCCTTTTTATTTTATTATTTAACCTTTCCGCACGGCTGGTTGTGGGAACAACACACTTATAAATAATTAAAAAAAACGAACAAAAAACACAAAAATGTTAACTCCATTCGTATTATCTTCAGAACGACCTGCTGTAAATATATCAATGTGCCCGCTGATGGTCTAAATAATTTGAGCCTTCCGTGAATAAGAATTCACTCCCTTACTGAGTTTTCTCAGATTGTTTTGAAAGTGGATTTATGAGAATTCATTAATCTACTATACTAGATCCACTATGCTAGAATATTGAGCGAATAGAGGATATAATTTTGATTTGTATTTTGAAAGTTGACTCAAGTCGTCGGAAACCTGTACTTTTGGTACACATAAAAGGTCTTCTAAAACTTCACCCATTTAAAATTTTCGTACTGTAATGTAAAAAGATACTGTGCAGCCAATTTTAGACTGACTTGAGAATTGTGTTTAAAGGTGGTTCCTCGTTAGAGGTTTAAACTCCTTTACCTGTGTGTAAACTAATATATTGCACTGAATTTTCAAATCGAATTATTTAGAAATAAATTAATGTATTATTATCAAATTCTTAAAGTAGGGCCACTTGTCAGTTGACACACTTGCCGTAGTTGTTCTTAAGTTTGATTGAAAAATGTATTACAAAGCGAATAAACTCGATCCAAGAAACCAGTCGGTAGACTGGCGCTGCTTAACTACGGGATGGGTAAAACATATCATACAACAGCGTAATTCTTAATCCCAAAGCTAAGATTCCTTGAAATCGCATTTTATAACTTGAGGGTCTTCGGATATGTCAGTCAGTACATCTAAACCTTACCTAAAAAAATATATTTGAAATCCATCACCCATCAACGGCGACGGTTTTGGAACAATTGAACGTCAATTTTACGCCATGAGCCGGCGAGTGGCAACTACGCATTTTTGTGTAATTCACTCTCATTCTACAGCCGTCTCACGGCAAAAAATTCAGATTGTATTTCACATCCATATGTACACGACAAGGCACCGCAAAACTGCTGAGCATTTCTCTGTCAAACCGACGAGCTAATGTAATTTTTTTTTATCGAAATGAATACCACATTTGATTTTATCGGATGCACCCACTCAGTGGGAATCACTCCTCTTTTGGAATTTTAATGTGTCAAAATTCGATTTTAAAATGGGATTCATTCTTTAGCGGAGAGGGCTAGGAGTGATTTGGTTGCGCCGGACCGCCCCGGATCTACACTGTTGGGCTCCTACGGTAAACAGCATATCAGATATGATGTTGAAGCCATTTCAGATAAGGGTCATTCCGGGAGTTATGCCACAGGTGCCAATACAATAGTTGGTCACAGCCCTGAGGGCTACCACATATACAAAATCGGCCATTTCGGATGATTGAACACGAGTTGACCCCGTGACCTTTGGTGACCTCTGGAAGGTCGTACTGCTGGATTGTAGCGTAGGTGCCAATACCACATGTGGACACTATATTAATGACTACTGGACTTTATGCTGGTGTAGTTTGGGACATGTTGACCTTTTGACCTTTGACCTTTGGTGACCACTGCTGAATCATCCAGTGCTTCTCAGGCAAAGGCACCATTGTTAAAGTCGCCCACTAGAACAAAGACTACCACATGCTCAGAAATCAGCCTGTTAAGTTCTATTTGGGCATTGTTAAACTTTGACCTCAGGTGACCACTGCTGGGTCATTCAGTGGTTCCGAGGCATATGATGAGGCCAGTCCTTGCCTTAAAGTACCATATGTTCAAAAATCAGTCAACTGGGGTATATCTGTGCATATTTCGAATTACTCCTTTAAGAAAGCGTCAACATATAAAATTGTCCGCAATGCCGAAACCTCTCTAGCCGCCATTGCATTGACGGGATTGGCTTAGAATCGGGGGGTGTGTCTTCATTTTCAAAACGTTTTTAATCGCGTCCCATTCCACAATTGAATCAGGTAACACCGGACTATGGTACCTGAAGGTCTCTAGATCAATAATCCACTGTGACCTGACCCAATCGCCGAATGGGGTACGGCGATGTCGAGGTCACAAGGTCACACGGGGAAACGCCATTTTTTCAAATTTTTGACTGGAACAAAATTCTAAAATTATGTCCAAAAAATTAGAATAAATATGAGATACGACACTTTTATTCTATATCTTCAAGTTTCTACGGTATAACTGACTGAATATATAATTAGCTCAAAGGTCATCACGAATAAGTCAGAGGTCAATCAAAATTACGACTTTAAAATTCCAACATTCGATTCAAAAAAATTAGGTTTAAATAATAGGTAGAAATCAAGGTGATCGGCTGTAACAGATAATTCAAATGACTTAAGACTTTGGCGCCGTAAGTCGTGCTTAAGTCATTCTAATTTTCCGTTACGGCAGTTTTGTGGTGCCTTGTTGTGCATATTGGATGCTCGTATAATCAATTAAATTATTCAATTTCGTTTGAAATAAACTATACCGGAATTAATCGATAGAAATGGTCAAAATCGGGAAGAAAATAATTGGTAATGGAATGACTGATTGGTGCACTGTTCTCCACCGGTTGTCCCCTCATTTTCTGCCGCTAACCCCGATAGTTGGGAATCTAGATTGAAGGATAAACCGAATGTACGTAAACACTTTCGCGAGCAAATGCATGTGGTTTGTTTGATTCAGTCGCATGGCTAATTCATTGTATTGCTATAGGTTTGCCCAAAGAGTACTACTACAGATATTGGGTAATAAATACATAGAAAATAATATAAAAGATCAATAGGTTCAGGTAGGGCCTAGGCGACACGTGATTGAGTGAAACAGAATATTTGTTTCTCTCTTGGAGGTCCAGAAATTCTTTCATACGATGGGCATTGAACTCATCTCTAGAACAAACGTTGTTGGCATGTTTCTCCGCTTCATTCATTGTTTCTGTGAAGTGAAAGATCTTCTACAACTTACATGCATATTCCTTCCCGGAATATCAACCATGAAATATTTCCCCGTCCTCTGTCTATAAATTATCAAACGCTTGAAAAATCAATTCTGACTAATGTAGAATGTATGGAATTAATTTCAGGAGCTGATTCACAAAAAACTTTTGTTTATATATCAAACTTTTAAATAACTTCTATAAGTTCGTCATAATATTACATTTTAAGCGATTTTGACGCCAAAGTGACCTACTCGTTATTCTTTAAGAACATGTGGATAATTGGTTATTAATTTCTTACATATGATTATAGCCATGCAGCCTAACCTATATATCATCATTCAATCCCAATTGCAGACAAATTAAAGTTTTCTATAACTATCACGGTTTGGTACAAATAAGTAATTCGTGGTCATACCACCACCACGAGTAAACAGTTTATACCAAATGTAATCGTGGAATGCATTGTCAGGGATTGTTGAATTTACGTTCGTTGATTCGAAGAAGTGTATATTCCACATTAGTCGCATTTCTTTAAATAAATTATGTTGAATTTGAGGCAAAACATTAATTCAATGATGATGATGAACTTGGGCTCAGGATACCAGGAGTCCAAGTACTTAATTGACATAGCCAAAGGCCGAATCAAATTTGGGTATATACAAATTTTGGTGCAATTATGGGATTACGGACTGTTCATCATTTCAAGGTCATTCCGCGGGATAAATTTACGTTGGTGTTCCGATAGAGTAGGGCAAGATTTATGGTACAGTTATTGGAAAATTCGTGTTAAGTTCATCATTTCCTGGTCTTTACATAAAAGAGAATTTTTTACTAGAGCGGTATTAAAAAGGAGTTCAATATATACACAAGGCCAGCGGCCCACTCAACCAGTGGGGGAGGGGGAGTTAAAGTAGGACATATCAGAGACTGTAGCCTACATGTCATGTTTGTGGTAAATGGTAAAAATGATCAGAATTAAAGATAAAAAGTAGAGGTTTGGCAAAGTGTCTATGGCTTAATTGGGGGGTCTGTCCCCGAGTACCTCACTCAGGAAATAGAAAATTTGGTGGAACCTGTTAACATTTGCATCTCGGGCAAATAGAAAGTGAAGGATATTGGGGTTCGTAAACAGAGGGACAAGGCGGGTTCTTTTGCTGTGATACCCAGGACACTCCTCTAGGATATGGTATAAGCTTTCTATGTTCCCACAGAATCTGCATGGGGTGTCACTTAAGGCCCCAAGCTTGTGCCATTTGCTTTTGTTGAAAATTGTTGGGTAGCCCAGCCTAATCTGGGTTATACATGATGCAATGTGAGGAGCGAATTTGTTCAAGAGGTAAGGGTTCGTTTCAACTTCTATTTGCTTTAGGATACCATAGTGGGGCATTGTTGTGGAATCCCTAGCAGACCTTAGATCGGCCATTCTTAGATCTGACTTCATCTTTGCTAACATGTCCTTTTCAAGGTTAAGAATATCCGGACCCGACTCGAGGTGTCTAGCAAGGGTGTAGTTGAGTTTCTGCAATGTGTCTTCCAGCTGGCAACACCAGCTGGCTCGGACATTAATTCAATTAAAATATCTATTGTTCCGCTCCGGATCATCCGTCATGCAAGTCCTGTCCGTGTCATTGTGCGTTCAAGAGCTAGCGTGTGCACTTATCATTATGGTTTTAAAACATCAAAGTCAAACTAGTTTTAAACTTGATTTGAATTGTCATGATTACAAATATTCACCTTCGAAATTTCTTCAGAAAATTTCTTAGAAATATTATTAAGCATCTACGTCTATTAAATTTGTTGTCTCGAATTCTTCACACAGACTCTCGACAAAATGAGTATGCTGTTTATTTGATCATATTTCTGAACTTCGAATCACTTTAATTAATATTAGCATGACCCGATCGGATGATTTTTTCGTAAGCACGATACGATACTTTTGGAACAATCTAGTCCACTCGGTCACAAGACTGATGCTGCGAATAATTGTAATTACAAGATGCGAGTTTCAAAGAATACGGTCGAATCAACGACAATAATTTATTGCTATTACTGCATGTGGTTATTTCTATTACAATAGATGAAGAGTAGATTCGAAATTAAAAGAGTTGTTCTTTTAAATTCTTGTAAATTAACAAAGTATGTTTATTTAATCTATTTAAATTTTCTTTTCATAATAATGTCATTCAAAACTGAACATCTCTGGTTCTCATATGATTACCGAATCCGACTCTTGTCTAGAAATCATCTTAGCAAAGGAACTCCCAATTCAATCACATCTCTTTCTCCCTCCAAGGACATTGCAATCCAGACAGTTCTCAAACCTTCAACCAGGGAACACAGGTAAATCTACAAGATAATATTTCTATGGTTAAGATGCGCTTTGCCAATATTTCAGGACTTCTTAAAGTCCTGAAATATCGTACGGTACGGCTTAATGCTTTGCAATAAGTATTTTCGATTTAACTTGACAACGATTTCTTCCTAGGCTAGCTCACATAATCCAAACAAATCGAGTCTGCTATGTCAAAATTGTTACTTATGCCATATGTTATCATACCATAAGAGTAAGTATGAGCTTATCTATAGGCGAAATTGTCAAATTAAGTTCAACTATTCAACCAAAGATCACTCTAAAAATACCATTTTTCGATGCAGAACCAAATTCAATTGAAAAAGAAAAGAAAAAATGAAACACCGGAAGTCTTACGTTCACAAGACACTGAAAGCACAGTAAAAAGAGAAGTAAGGCTCCATATATTCCCACCGTGATTTCCTCCTGTTTCAAACACCCCACATCCCATACGTGCTCACTCGTACAAGACGATCCCTAAAATTTCAATAAAATTAGTGTTTTAAGAATTAGGAATAAAACTTTAAAACATAGAAATTAGGTGCAACTCACATTTTGTATCGTATTGTCACAACATGAGAGTGGATAAAGGCCGTCCGCGAAATCCCAATCCCTGTAACTATCTATACCGCAGCACTGATTCTGCAAACATTTCGTACAACAAAAACGTTGGATTTTTGTCTTACGTGAAAGCTAAACTGGCAAATTTTATTCACCTCCGTCTGCGTTACATTCCACATATCTGAAACATCTATTGTCGAAAATTCCAAAGATGCCGACATGACTGGTCTCAAGGATCCACTATCTTCATTGTAGAAATAAGATACGACGATCAGACTGATAACCAGAAAACATATCTGCCATGTCACACAGACTCTCACCTGTTCAGTTTAACAATGTAAATAATATATATCAATTATTCGTAACCAGAAAACCAGTGGTTTGTGAACAAACCAGGTAAATCGATCTAGGTAATCAAAAGAGCCAATATCACTTTCACTGCAACGGGTCGGGTCGGGAATATAGTGAGCGAAAGGACGGTCGGACAGATGGCACAGAATTGTAATTATGACTTCAACTTCATGATAAAACTAGCAAAAGCTGTTAGATTTGCCAACTAAACTGTTTTCAACGGTTAATGTCGGAAAATAATTTTTTTTTGACTTAAGCGACGCTTTAAATTAAAACAATTTCGTTTGATCCAATATTTAATAGAATAGTTGTAGAGGTGGTTAACTCGAATTTGCATGTTCTCAGATGCTTTTCAAAATCTGCTGTAAAATATTTAAAAGATGTAAAAATGATTTGGCTGAAAACCAACATGCCGTACGGGTTGCGGCCGAATCAGACAATACATAAATTGATTTGATAATCTGATAGTTCAGGCGGGAATATTTCCATGTGGTAAATTAGAGACACCACTGGATCTTTTACTCCCGCGGCTCATCCTAGAATAGTGCTAAATTCAATTGCAAGAGGAAGCTGGCTAACAGGGTGACCTTTTGACCCGGATATATGTCGTAGTCATGTTGAAAATCCGGTCAATTTCCAATTGACTGACTTAAATTGCAAGTTAACCGAGTCTAATCTCTGAATAAGTATTTGTGCAAATAAGTCGGGTTGAATGAGAATTGAAAATATACATATTACCCCTGAAGCAGCAGCATCCAGTGTAGTGAGTGAAACTGGGAGAAGACACATAAATCCACAAGCCATTGTAATCGTCAAGATCATGAGAGAGATGATTGGTACGCAAGGTATGGAATGACTGATTGGAGCACAATTTTCCACCGCTGGCCATTCATTCTCTGTCGCTAATCCGGATTGTGGACAATCCAAACTGAAAGATGAACCGAATGTACGGAGCAACATTTCCCAGGCAAATGTGTGTGGCATGAGTTTGTATATGTCAGTCGCAAGCCAAATCCACTGCACTGCTATTATCTAAAAGAGAATAGCAGATTTACCGTGATGAAATTCTTGAGTTGGGCTTTGGCAATGGGTAATCACCAAACACGATTCAATCTGACTCAAATTTCAATTAGAAATACTAAGAGATTTTATGTATTTTTTAGCATGCCCACATTCGGAAGGGTTGGGATCAGAAATTCCGACAACGTTATAAATGTAAATCTTACGTTTGCAGGAAAATACGAGACCCCTGTTAAAATTTTTGCATTAGTTTGCTATGACGTTAATTTTTAAGCGTATTTCTGATACACATGAAATGCTCCGAATTTAATTTAATTAATACATACATTTCATAATCCGTAGTTAGTGAATAAATAATTTCTGATCCTTACCACCAAGACAATTAAAACAATCCAAGCCAGAATATAATTCCGAAATGTCTTGTCAGGATCTGTTGGCATTGGATTTCTTGACTTGAAAAAGTTCGGATATGTCAAAATCCACATTTTGCAAAATTAGGAGGGAATATATTTCAATAATTATTCCAAAATCTTGCAGGACAAGTAAAAACGTCCACCGTTCAGTTCCACCTCTTGACTTATACAAGTGTCAATGTTCTGAACTTAAATTTACAACACAATCCTATCACTGCGCATAATTTTTATAATATTTCACAATCACAATATAATCTTCTGAATCAAAACATCAATGAATAATTTCTTGTTCCTTTATCCTTCCAGGGTTGCGCGTACTCAAGTCAAATCCTTAGGAACCTTGATTACAAAATGAGGAATAAGTACAAGTACGTACTGTTGGATTTATTTTAACAGCCGCTCATTAAGTTCAATGTTTTGTTAGTAAAAGTTGTGACTATTAATAACCAGTCCCAACATTATATAGAAGTGAAGTTGTGTGTGTGTGGGTCGTAGGCTGATAGTACGGACTTGGCATTGCTAATCACAATTTAGTCAACCACAATGTAGTTAAGCCCCCAGTTTAATATTAATTAGAGTCAAAGATAACAAAGCTTGTTGTGTGGAGGTAGTAGTGACCATTAAGTACATATAGTACATATGCTGAGGCAATCCTATGTATTAAGTGGCAATTATATTAGGACATCAATTGTTTGCAAATTATTTACACACAATAAATCCTACAAATCACGTGCAAATTAGTCCCCGATCTAAATTTGCAAATTCAAACAATTGCACACCCAATGTCAAAAATGTTCTGTCGTAGAGATTTGCGGTAGAATTGCTGCCTTATGGAATCGCCACTGCACACGAGTAGAATTGCACCACAAATCGAATATTCGCTGGAGTTTGAATTTAACAAAAAATCGGGAAACTAAAATTCCAAAAGGGTTTGTTGGATTGTGAAAGTAAACGACAGCAAATCCTAAACTTTATTCCCGTTACGTTTTAAATCACTCTTGGAAATATAAAACACCGACGCGTACATAGAGATAAAGGTTGTGTTTATTAGGCCCACGGGACGCATGCAATAAACAGAGAAATTCCTGTTGACAAGAATTTATGTAAAGGAACCACCAATCAACCATTGTCAGACTGAGCAATTGAACTCTCCACATAGCGAGTTGAAGATAAGGCGCCCGTTTTATCACGAACGGACCGACCGTTTAATGAAATTTTGGTCCAAAACTTAATAACTTAAATATAACGACAAAAGTGAACGCATTTGTTAATTATTTATTAATTTGTAATTGCCATCAATTCTTGGATGATAAATCAGAACCAGTAAATTTTAAGTTTCAACTCCAGTGTAGTATTGTTATTTCCTTAATTTTGAATTCCAGATAATATCAGGTATTGATGGCTGAATCCAAACAATACATATACTCATGAATAACTCTAGTTAGGTCTTAAACTGAATGAACGGTAAATTTTGAAAAACATAATGCTAATGCAAATACAATAAATTTTATTTTTAAGTGCGATATTCTTAAAATCTGCTACACTAGCAATCGAATGTGACGTTGTGGACGGATTTTCCATGCCTCCAATGTTGTAACAGTATTCCTGTATTTGTATAAAAACATGAGAAATGCAATGTCTGAAATGCATTTCTATGACAGGTAACAATAAAAAGGAAAGCTAACAATGATCACTATTAAAAGAAATTCCTGGTTATGTCTACCCGTACCTTATGACATTTCACAATTAAAGAATGCTAAATTATGGCTTATCGTATTTTTACACTGGCGAAAGTCCTCAACCCTAGTACACATGTTCAGAGTTCACCTCATTCTGACCAATAAGTACATTACTGCACCATAATAACCGCACTACACCCAATGTCTTTCTAACCATTATTGAGTATCTTTCTGGTACCCAACATTATTACCCCATCACGGCACTTGACTAATTTATGGAAGCCAAAGCGGAACAGCCCCTGCTTCTTATCCAAGGTAACCTCACAGTGTAGAAACTTGGGCCTGGGATATACCAGGTCCGGGGAATTTAACCCCGTCTCTACAGGTTGGAGATGAGATTCCCTTACCACTTCGCGGTCTTGACCCTGGTTATTATTTACACGTTTATTAAATTGCAATGAAGTTCGTAGTTCAGTGTGTAAGTCAACCTTCTTAAACCTTGCTGGTTTGGCAGTCCTGGTTTCTTCTGAAAACATTAACACAAAATATATCAATTAAGTGTTATTTCAATCAAAAATAATTTTTTTATTTTTGATGATTATAATATCATTTAATGATATTATAAAATTCCTCCGAATGAACAATATTTGAGAACGTAATTTTGACGGATGTGATTAACTCTATTTCAATGAGTTTTGCGTCGGTATCTTTCAATTGGCACATGCAAAATGCACGCACAAGTTCTCAGTCTTCTCATCTTACGATTCCTTTAACAGAAATTACTTTTAAAAAAATGAAAAGTAGAGGTACTGGTCGATGATTTTTGGATTTCCAATGTTTAGTAAAGTTTGCACGTACAAGTAGATATCTATTTTTAATTTCAGCTCCTACTTAATATTTAATTACTTCAGTCGTTAATAAAAACTCAATTAAAGTTTCTGTTCTCTTTATCCCTCGTAAATTCAGTTCATATTCTTTCTTTTTATTTTATTATTTAAGAATCTAATTCAAGTACAAATACTACAATAAAACCAGAAAAGAAAAAATAAGTCCATAAGCCGGAATGTGAATTATTTCCAAAATCCATTTTACATCTTCAAAAATTAATTGTCACTTGCTGGTTGCAGCGTTAATAATAGTATTTAGTCTTGGTAACGCTGTAACTATCAAGTTGTTGTTGTTGTTGTTGT
>JAQGCA010002392.1:0-14058 GCA_034698945.1 Protaphorura quadriocellata | reverse complement strand
ACAGACAGTTATTTTTAAAGTGCCTTTTGAAAAACTTTTGATTTTTGATTTTTGTTTAGCAGTCAAAAATATCGTACTTCGCGCTCGAGAGCCATCGAGAGTATACATATTTATATTGCAATAATGATTGGGATGTCCAAACAATTAAAGAATTGGCATTCCATAATTCTAGTGAATTTACCAACACCAATTATGACAAGTAAGTTTATAAATTAGTAGACCAGGACATTTTGGTTTGGAATTGACTACACTCACTTATGAATTATTATGGCATTTCGGAGGTTTGTATTGTGTGAGCAATGGAGTTGATGGCTTGAATAAAAATAAATCCAATCCAGTCCAACCTCCCCGAATGTGGAGTTTGCTGCTAAACATTTTGAAAATAGAACGCCAGTCGGGTTTTTCCTTCCTAGTCAAGTTGCTGCTGCAAGAAGTTCAGATGCACGGTCCAGGATACAGTTCCGGGTAATCAGTTATCAGAAATGTCATTGATAACTTGAATAAACCAGACGCTAAGACAGTTCGTGTAAATCATCGCTGTTAGGGAATTCGCCGTTCACAGAATGCAAAATAATACGCCCGATTGTGTTATTAAAAATTAGGTCATATTTGCATATGTCGCTAAATTAGGACAACTGGCGGACTTATGTTAGACTTTCCTATTACATAAAAACGGTTAATTCTCACCAAAATATCACACAATAACGATCATACTGTTACGAAACATTTGTAGTAACCGCTGATGTGGTTTTCATAAGGGCATGCGTTTAAAATGGAACCCGAACTATTTGAGTTAAAATTTCTTCTACGAGTGAGTTAGACCAATCTACGTGAGTCTATCCAACAAAAGTCATCGATCAGCCGTGATTCAGAATAAAAGTATTTCAGAAAAAAAAATTCAAACTAAGATTATTCAAAATCAAAGTCACTGAAGTATGTTAAAACTCGTTGAAAATGAATGATTTAGGTGAAATTGTCAGTCAGAATTACGTTAACTCACATGTCGACGTTAGATCATGCAGTGTAAACTGAAAAAGTTCACTGTTGGCGTTATGAGCAGAGCTTGCAATGTATAATGTAAAATGGACAAGAATCAGAGAGATATTTATTTCGGCTACCCCTTCACATTTTCTGATTTGTATTTAGTTATGCTACTGCACACTATGGAATTAATTTGGAATTTCCTCAGAAATGGCAACGCATTAAATACTGTTCAATTAACTATATTATTTTAGATAGATAGATAGATAAAGACTTCTTTTATTTGGTCAATCTTTTCAGAATAAACTGTTGTAAACAAGGGAATGTGTGATAACAAGAATCATAAAAGAATCAATCTTAAAAGAAGACATAATCGTTTAGACGTTTGTTAGTCAACTAAACTCTTTATCCGTCCTTCAACGGCTCCGTGTCTTTAATTGATTTCAGCTTCGCTGGTAGAGAGTTGAAAAGACAAATCTCTCTATATTTGTAATTGGTCAGAGAGAATGCACTCACACGGGAACAATTAAATTTGACTGACGTGCCGACTTTCTCTGAACAATATTAGTTCCCATGAAAATGGATTTCAGGTGAGAATTATCCGTGTTCAAAATTTTATGCAGGGTTGTAAGGCTAAAAAAAGACGTGCGCTTTTTCGAGGTTTGATGAACAAACCGCTCATAAAACGAGCGGATTTCCTTAACGATTATTTCAAACAGTTTTCATAGAACAATTATTATCAAACATTACTACATATTGACAACGTTAGCTCCAAGTCTTCAGATCTCCCATTGAACCTGGGAAAGGGAAAGCTGGAATTTTGAGAGGAAACAACTACAGGGTGTCTATTAAGTATTTACTGTAAATCATATAACGCAATCCTGAGGTTATATTTACGAAGCAGTTATTATTAACAGTTATTTATAGGTATATACAGTCGCTTTCTTTACTTTCTCCGAAAGGGTGCATTGGGAAAGTAGGAAGAGTACCCCATCTGTATTAGAAACCCGAGTTGTAACCTGTATTGCAGACAACCCGATTTTACTAGGTAATTTGCGGTATTGGTCTATAACTCAGGTACATCCTCGTTGGATAGATCCACACAAATTGGAATTTCAGCTAGATCGAAGCTCGTTCGCGGGCAGCGCGCAGAAAATAAAAAATCACTTTTCAACTTTTTCCAGTCGCTTTCTTATGGCATTCTGTACAAAAAGCCGTGCAATCTTTAGAATTTCCAAAACGAACTTCAGCACCACAATTTTCATTGCAATCTTGAGATATAAATTGAACAAGACGACTTCCGCTCAATCTCACTTTGCTATGCACAAATCCCGTCACAAAATGAAATATTGAGAAACTAAGGTGTTTAGAAAAACAGGTCACACTTTTGTAAAATTATGAAAAACCACAATATGCCATTGTGGTGGTAGTGTTGATTTTCTAGATTTTGAAGGTTTTAGGGTCACGCGGTTTCATCCTGACTTAGATCGAAGAATGGACTTGAGTAGTATTTTTTAAAGTTAAGTTGAAAGTTGACTTTGCGTACGATGTTAATTTATTTTTTTGAATTAATAAACTTCGTGAAAAAATGAACTTTCATAAAATTACCACAATACTCGGATTCGAATGGGGTTCATGCTTAACGTGTATGTTGTTAAATTCATATATTCAATGATACAAAAGTCGAAATGAGATGAACCCTTCGTAATCGTCTATGCAAATTGTGAACTTCAGATTTTACGAGAGTAGTACGTTCTCATACACCCTGTACATAATATTCGCGCTTCGTGATAAATCTTGATTAATCTCGCTCCACTGCGTTTTAACGTGCGTTCAATACCTTGACTATGTACCTGTCAAAAATGACTTAGACATAAAAACGATGAGTAACGTATTTAAATTCTTTCCCAAGAAAAATATTTATGCCCCGGCACTCCGAGATGAAGTGGAAAGTTTACATTGACTTATAAATAGAAAATGCGTATCACTTCATGTTCATAGCGTTGTGTTGCGTGTTATGTAGAAACCGCAGTGCAAAATTAGTGCAAATCTACTTACAGAGTCGCCCGTAACCTAGTGCCTCGTAGACATTTCAAGAACCACACAGTTCCCTAAATGGCAAGACTTTTGTTTAATATTATTGCGCGTCTAGTGTTCAGTTCTGCGATGCACACAGCCGTGCCGGGTGTCTGAATCATTAAATAATATTCACATGTAAAACTTATTGCGTAATTTGTTAATGAAATGTTTTATTTTTTGTGGTTGAGATACCTGGGGGCATTTACTTTGAAGAACCCTGTAGTGAAATTTAGACTTGGCTCTGTTCTTTGACGTATTACAAAAGCATGGTCTGTTCAATTTCTTTGCAACTACGAAACCTAGCCAAGTTGACAGTCGACCTACCTACTAGTATATACCAGAAGAAATCGATATGAATCTTTACATTAGCAGAATACCCGAACCGGTACACTGCACCCGTTCTTCAGTTCAGTCAACACGTCGTTATTGACCAAATCGTACCCGGAAAATTTAATTTCTGGAAAAACAACGCAAAATTTGTTATTTACTGAAATCATTATTCATCCGCACGTAAATACGCAAATAGGGAAGTGTTTCTCAGTTTCAAACGGAAAATACGTAATTAGCTATTAGTTTCCTCTTTTTTGCAATACTAGAAATTGTCTACGTAATTTCGCAACGGGAGAGCAAGCGAAAATCAGAACATTATTTATTATTAACGCAAATGGTTGGGGAAGTTTTCAACGATTAATTAATTTATCGTAATTTAAACAAAAGTATTGTAAAAAAAGAGCGCACAAAAATATCGTAATAACTCCGCAAGGACACATATCCATATAAAAAGTGATAGAATTTTGGAACAATGACAGTTTCATACACAGCAAAAGTTGCAAATTCTAAAGATTTCGGTTGTTTCTTAAAACTTATGGTGAGATGGAGAGGTGGTATATACAAATTAGTATGGCCAGATTTGTTACTATTCCTCTCCATGTTTTTCACTCTAAGTGCCGTCTACCGTTTCGTTCTAAACTCTGACCAGCAAAGAACATTTGAAAAAGTTGCGGCTTATTGTGAAAAATACGCATCACTTATACCAGTCGGTTTCGTCCTCGGATTTTTTCTGTCCGTGGTAGTTGGACGATGGTGGGAGCAATACAAAAATATTCCATGGATTGACACCTTAGCCATTTTGGTGAATTCAAATGTCTGCGGAAAAGACGAAAAGGATAGAATTATACGACGAACTCTAATGCGATATGTTTGTTTGTCCGTCACCCAGTGCTTTACTCTCATCAGTCCAAGAGTAAAGAAACGTTTTCCAACTTTAGACCATTTTGTAGAAGCTGGACTATTGTTAGAAACTGAGAAGGGAATGATTGCAGAGATTAATGCAACAGTGGCCTTAGGGGCTCAATATCCCACGCACTTCATCCCAATCGTCTGGGCTGCAGGGATTGTAACTAGAGCGAAGACGGAGAATAAAATACGAAATGATACAGCCTTAACAGATGAAATCAATCGAATTAAGGACCAATGTGCTATGTTGATCAGTTTTGACTGGATTAGTGTACCACTGGTGTATACTCAGGTTGTGACATTGTCCGTTTACGTTTATTTCTTTTCTTGTGTCATGGGACGGCAATTTGTCAAGAGTCTACAAGGAACCGATGAAGGCGTAGATCTTTATTTTCCAGTATTGACAGTTCTTCAGTTCTTCTTTTATATGGGATGGTTGAAAACTGCGGAATCCCTTGTCAATCCGTTCGGTGATGATGATAATGATTTTGAGCTCAATTGGATTGTTGATCGGAA
This sequence comes from Protaphorura quadriocellata, assembly GCA_034698945.1. Classification (NCBI taxonomy): domain Eukaryota; kingdom Metazoa; phylum Arthropoda; class Collembola; order Poduromorpha; family Onychiuridae; genus Protaphorura; species Protaphorura quadriocellata. The sequence goes on along the minus strand of JAQGCA010002392.1, from coordinate 9,246 downwards.
TATTCAGGTGAGGTGTCAAAAAATAAACTCATTAAGTTTTGTATACTAGTTATTTTTTGCTCGATTGATTGATTGATTGATTGGTTGGTTGATTGATTGGTTAGTTGGTTGATTGGTTGATTGACTGATTGATTAAATGATTAATTGATTGGCTGATTGATTGCTTGATTGGCTGATTGATTGCTTGATTGGCTGATTGATTGCTTGATTGGCTGATTGATTGCTTGATTGACTGATTAATTGATGGATTGATTAATTGATTAATTGATTGATTGATTGATTGATTGATTGATTGATTGGTTGGTTGATTGATTGGTTGATTTGTGTTTGTTGTACAAATTACTCCAATAATTGGAGTAATTTGTCTATTAAACAGAATTATTCTGTGTAATAGACAACTAATATTTTTAATTTCTTGCCAGGTTGCATATTTAATTGTGGATGAACTCCAACAACAACAACCTGAACTTCTTAAAGATCAATTTTGGGATCAAGTCGTCCCACAAGAACTTCCTCACACCATCGCTTCAGAACAATTCAAAGATGAACCACCTGTAAGCTCGACGGCCGAAGTGATTGTGTCACGTGCTGAGAGTGTTGTAATGCCGACACCCTCACTCCAGTCTTGTCAACTTCAATTCCAAGATGGCGGCGGTGATATCATTGGAGTACCAAAACAGAAATCATCCATAACTAGAGGGCGCTACGCAAGTGGGCATTCTAATTCCATAGCCAGTCAAAGTGCCCGGGGGAGTATGAGTGGTAGTTTTGGTGAAAATCTTAATAAACTCGGTACGGCATTCAAAAAATTTGTGACCAGAGAATCCAGACGTTCAAATTCTAGTTTACCTTGGGATGGTGCTGGAGGTACTGAAGTATTTGGAAGTTTAATGAGTCAAGGCCAAGGACAAGATGCGATTCCTGAGCTGGATGAGAATATGGTCACGATTACATCTGGGAACAGAAATGGAAGAACGGAAATGCCCACAGCTCAACAAGTATTTGAAGGAACGTCAAATGCGGCTAATGTTCAACTTCCGACATCATTCGATTCTATGACTGTTAAAGATGAACGTCCAGAGTCTGGCAAGCAAGAATTAGAGATGCCTTCCCATAAATAGCTCATAAAATAAATGGTTGTTAGCAGTACGTAATATAACCTAACTTAATATTAAGGCAGAAGTTTGTACAATGACTTGAACATATTTTAAATATAAAAATTGTTTATTTTAAAAAATACGTAACAATAACCCTCTCGTTTTATTTTACTTTACCATTTTATTGTGCCACGATAGGACCGGAAAGAAGGATTATTTCTTGACATTTTAATTTTACTGCAGATTTTTCTATATAGTTTTTAAGCAGATTCAAAAATGTTTAACCAAACAGTGAATGAATTCGAAATACATTTTAAAACTCAAGAGGTCAAGTAGCTGAATAAAATAATCAGATATATCTGGATATTAGACCACAGAATGGGTTAGAATTTGTTGACTTCATCATTTATTAGTATTGTTTGATGCTGTAATTCATCATAATCCGGATTCGAACTGTCACTCTCAAGTTCATAATGAAGAAATGATCTCGTCAAATTTTTGTTTGTACAATTGCTCTGGGTTCACGTTTGTGTATCACAATACGTAACTCATTTGACATTCAGCACTTCTCGCGGAATCGAAATTCATAATAAACAGTTGTTTACGTCATTTTTACGTTGGATATTCACATTTATATTTTTATGACGCGAACTGTGTTATTGGTTTCCAATAATAATGATAAGTCTCGTCTCAACTACTTTATCGGAATCTCTATTTTGATAATTCGCAACAAGGAATTTATTTGCTATCAGACGCCACCTTGAAATAATTTGCGCGCAGCGAGCGGTTGATGTCAGGAAACCGGATCGAAATGAATTATTGCCAAGAAAACACTATCTATGACCCGCATATGTGCTGGTTCCGAATAATTTGCGGTCAAAAATATTATCTGTTCGAAAAAACATTGCAATAAATTATCAAAGACGTGAAGTTCAAGGATGTCTGCAACCTGGTATAAAAGGTAAGGGTTTTGGACAGAGGAAGGTACACATTCCTATCCAGCCAATTTTGAAATCTATTAAAAAATTATATTAATTTAAACACCAAGCAGAAGATGCATTTCTTAACTGCTGTATTAGCTGTGGCAGCTATTCCGGTTTTCGCAGGTACGTTTTTCAAAAAATTTCGGAAGATATACCCCAAAATATAAGAAAATCGAAATTTCAGCAAGTTTTCATTAACTTTTATTTTTTGTTCGTTTTAATTCCAGGTGCCTTCAGCTTGGGTTTGAGCGGTGGCCTGAATTTGGTTGGCACATTGAATAATCTTGTGCCCAACCTTAATCTTGGAATCCGTGTGGATCTGCTCATTGATTTGGCCACAGTTTTGGACATCCTTTCTCGTAATTACAATTTGGGACAAATTAACCAATTTTCAGGTAGTTTTAATAATTAAAATCTATAATTGGCTAGGTCCATTTGATGCTCTCCACGCCCTTACTGATTGTGACTCCGGGCTTCCAGTCAATGCAACTTTGGGCAGGAACGGTCTAAGTTCCACTACTGGTAGATGGTACGAGAACACTTCTGATGGCACTTGGTATGTACCGATCGTCATGGACCCAGCATTTAGTAAGTAACCATACACACAAATTTTAGAATTACTGCCGTGTATTGCCATATTAAGCTTTTTAATTCGTTCTAACACATTTATATAAAATTTGCAGCTTCGAAGGAAAAGGACACAATTTTCGCCGGCATGGTCAATATCCAACAGAAAACATGCATGCGATTTTACATTTACGAGGAATCGAAATTGAGTGGATTCGATTACGTGAAAATTATTAGAGGCTCGGGTCAAGGGTGCTATTCTGATTCCATTGGACGAGCTTTCAAAGGAAGACAGGTTGGGATGAAATTTTAATTTGCCATTACCAATTAAAAGTTTTCAACTTAATTCATCCTTCCAGATTGTCAATCTCCAACCAATGGAACCATCCGGTTGTATAATTGCTGGAATCGCGGCCCATGAATTACTCCATGCCATCGGATTTGACCATCAACAATGCACACCAGGTCGTGACCAGTACGTCACAATTATGTGGAATAATATCAAATCAGGTAACAACAGCCGTGCGAAAGTGGCCGAATAATTTATGTATAACAATTTTCACATATAATTCTGCAATATTTCTTGTTCCAGGTGCGAGTCACAATTTCCAAGAAGATAGTGCTAGCAAATTCACGTCATTTGGTGCCCCATATGACTACGGTAGTGTAATGCACTATGGAGCAACCTCTTTCTCGAGCAATAGACAAAAAACGATTGTGGTTAAGGTAAAATAAATAGACAAGTTGTTAGAGTACGCAGTAAATATATTTATACACGAATTCTATATTGGTCACGGATGAATACCATCCAATGTATTCAGGTTTAATTTAATTCAAATTTTGGTTGTTCATGTTCACAGGAAAGTGGAGCTCAGATTGGACAACGGGACGGGATTAGTAAATGGGATGCTTACAAAGTCAATAAAATGCATGGTTGTCCAGCATAAAATTATTATGTGGAAATTTTGAATGTGGTTTATTCTTAGGAATTTTGACACGTGTACAAAAGTTGAAACTATATAAATGTTATCCAAAACAGTAGATTGGAAAATTCACCAGTAATCTTTGTTCTTTATTCCTTGTTCATGAATGAGGACTCACTACGCTGCAGAACATGCATTGAGCGACCAATGCTTAAATATTGGAGCGAGTAAACTGAATGATGTGCATGTTTTATTTATTAAAAAATGTAAGTACTTTAAAAATGTCCATTTATTGCATTCGGATTTACTTTTGTTTACATGCTTTCCAATTTTAATGAACTTAATCAGTAATTCTAACTAATTTTATGATTTGTATTGATTTTTAACGTTTTGTCATTAATAAAGAGTCCGACACAATTAAACAGTCTAAAATGAAGCTCTGATTATCTAGATATAATATATGCAGGATACATAAAGATTAATTTCTCTGCTCTCGTGGAGCTACATGCGTCAAAACTGTTCGAAAACTTGTTTTACGGATTGAATTCGATGTTTTAACCGCATGACAGGTTTGATGATATTATATTATAATTTGACATCGCGACATCAGTAATTTGTGATCATAAGAAGCCAAGCGAGGAGGTTCACAAAAAAATAAACAATACGTTGCGGCTATCCAAATGATATATAGTAATATACTGTGATAGTGTACTTTCCAATTATATAGCTTGGCTTTAACATAATTTCGCGACTGGCTGAGAGCAATTTATAAAAAAGCAATATACGTACGTCAGAGGAAAAATGAAAATTAAATGCCAAATACGTATGACTACTTACAGCGAACGTCTGAACAAGCATTCCGTGAAGGTCAACCAGAATCTGGTATTTCACAATGCAATTTGAGTACCTGAAAAAATCTGCATGAACATTAAACAGAATTGCGTGTTACAACAGTATTCGTGGAAGGAAAGTTTTTTTAACTGTAGTTTAGTTTAGTTCAACAATTCAGCTTTATCAGTAAATGACAATTCTTCGTAAATATTTACCAACACCATATGTTATACCGAAATGACCTATTAATGGACAGATAAATTACAAATAATTATACTAGATAGGGTGACCGAAAGACTAGTTTGGGTTTATACTATTTCCGAGTAGTGTTGTTTTATGGAATTCTAACTTCGTGTATTGAGTTCCAAAAAGTTTTAACGTGCTTATGATTCACAGTGTAAAGGATTCACCCAATTCAAAATATCGTCCCCGATAGTATAAATTTCAAAGGAAACGGTAATAACATGTTATGGAATATTAAAATGAACAAATTAAAAGTAGGTCAGCCCAATTTTTACGAGTCAAATGAAGTGTGGCAAATTCATCTACATTGGGCAATAAACGTTCGAATTTGGTTGTTAATAATATTCCTAGAACACGGTCGTCGGTGCCAAAAAACCAACAAAAAGGAAAGACGTCCGTTTAAAACTGTGAGATAATATTTCATAAAAGTTTTGCTCGTGTAATTAATAGCCCAGCTTTTTTACGTCGTACTCCAAGACACATTCTTAGATATCTTCTCAAAATATTTAGAGAAATTGAAAAGCGTACGTCAAAACATTTAATATCCATTTGTTCGCCGGAACGATTACAAATGTATATTCTTTGAAGGCTTTCCACTCGGTTTTTATATTCAAATTAAGCATTTCTCGGGTTTCTCGAGTGTTATTTTGAACGATTCAACATACAACAAATAAACGTTGAAGCGTTCAAAATAACACTCGAGAACCCACCCAGAAATCCGAGAAATGCTTAATTTGATTACAAATGTAATTAATTAAGTATCTAACAGTCAAGCTGATTTTGATTTTACGTGATTTTTTATACGGACTGGTTTATAAACATTTAATAGTACTTAATTAAATTTATATTTGTGCAGATTTATCATTTTGACAATGAAGAAATTTACAACTGCTTTCTTGGCCGTGGTGGTAACGCTACTGATTGCGTCATCGAGTGAAGGTGAGATTAGTATTATAGTATTATTATTTGAACATGCATTGCAAAATAGAACTTTGAATTTTTCCATCGCCCTATTTTTTTAATACAAATTCAAAAGAATTAGTGTCGGAAATTTTAATTCTGATTTCGTGCTAGTACTCCCAGTATTTCCATTTTAAAATTAGAACCACATTTAGTCGTACGGAGCGCTGGTCCCGACATCGGTGGTCCTGTGCATTTTCTATTATTTTTGTTTATATTTTATTTTATAATAATTTACAATATTATATAATTAAAGGGAGACAAATCGGACAACCTGATGGTGGCGGATGTCCAAGTTATGGACCGTCTACTGTCGCGTGCTTTGTCAGCCCGTGCCGAGAAAATAGCTGTGACTTGAAAACCGAGACTTGTTGTGCAGATTATTCAACCGGATGTAACTTCCATTGTGTACCAAAAACCACTTGAGTTGTCTTTTCTATTTCAGTCTTGCGGTAAAAATGTAACTGTGGTTTTTATTAAATGAGTCTTAGCAAATAAAAAATGTACTAGTGTTGGTAACAAATTTATAATATTGCTGTACTAATGAGGCTATAATAAGAAACTTTTCTAACGACAGTACGGAGAATCTCGGGAATTTTGCGGGTGAGAAAATGCGTAAATAATTAATTCATTCATCACATATACTGAGTAATAGTCCTGTATCAGCAGTATCAGTAGTCCTGTTGTTTGTTTGTTTATTTCAGCGTAGCACCTCACGTTGAAATTGTAAGTGAATCTAAAAGTGATTTTTTCTGGTTTTTAAAGTTTAAAGTATTCCGGTTTTCTATTTTTAAATTTCATACGAATAATTCAGGTCGTATTCAAAAAAAGAACATCATGTCTGTATTATTGAATGTCCCAAATCGGATTGGAATTATTTTTAAATGATATAGAAAGTCAGGGAAGGCGGTCAAAAATCCAGGGAATAAAATACTACAAACTTTCAGAAGTCTCTTTGTAGTTGATAGTAATCGAGAGTAATTCAATTTAATCTTGTACATTCTACTTCAATCAATAATATTCACGGAACATTACCATTTGACAACTGACGGTAACTTGAATTTTATACAACCACAGTTTTAAAGTGATCTAATTTCTATTCGAGAATGCAATTGAGTTTTCTTGTCGTGAAACCACTGACAAGTGAGAGTTCTGTGGTTTAATCGTCAGCATTCGTCAAATATAAATGTTGCAATTTGTGCATCAATAAAATTGGCAGAACGCTATTTTAAGTACCAATTGTCTTAGGCAGCCTCAATTTAAGAAAACCACAAAAGGAAACACATCCGTTGAAAAATTTGAGTTAAAATTTCCCATATATGGGTTTCAGTTTAGTTGCACACGAAGTTAAATTTCCCCTCGTTCTAGTCCACGACACATTTTCAATTCGCTCCTTAAAAAATATTTCAAGAGAAATTGAAAAAGTATGTCAAAATATTAAACATTTGTTTATTATATATATTATAATAATACATTATATAGCATGCTTAGAGAATATTTCTGTAATACGTTTCTGTTCAAATCTATGAAATTTTTACTTTTGACTAATCAATAATTTCATATTTCAACTTCATAAATTATCAACAAATGTATTTTTGTACAGAATCATTAGAACAACAATGAAGGTATTTACATTTCCGTGCTTGGCTGTGATCTTCTTATTACTGGTTGCATCCACTGCAGGTCAGTGAAATGAAAATAGGAATAACCTTACCACTTGAGCTAAAATTATTGTGCTCAAGAAACTAAATCATTTAGAAATTAAAATTAGGAGTGGTTTTAGCTGAAGTACCAATTATCGTCAATTATCGTCCCATTATTGGCTTCGGATTCTCTAATATTTACATTTTAATTTATAATTTTAAACGAACATAGGGCGGAGATTCGTGCAACCGAACGGCGGTGGCGTTTGTCCTACTTATGGACATAGCGAGAGCAACATCAAATGTTTTGTCAGCCCTTGTCTCGCTAGCACCTGTGATTTGGAGACCCAGAAGTGTTGCGCAGATTATTCTAAAGGATGTAATTTCCATTGTATACCAAAAAATTAAGTGAAATGTACTTTCCATTTCGGCCCTTGTGGTATTAAATTGTTGATTTCCGGAAATACTCATATCACTGTAATAGGTGGTCATGTGCGTATTACATTTTTATTTTATCTAATATGAGGTTCTCTATATGGAACGAACGAAAATTCTCTGAGACTACATTTATTAGCATCATTTGATGGCGACAGAACAAATTAAAATTTGAAATAACAATTTTCCGTAAGAAGATCTGTGGAATCCTTGCAAAATAAAAATCTTTGGTTAGAAAATCTCTGAAGCTATCACATAATGAGGTAATGTCATTCGAATAAGTTAAAAATGCAATTATCGAGTTAATTTGATCCGGAGACCTATTTTTTATCTGAAACCCTGCAAGATTTCTTACACAATGGTTTCAACAAGTATTAACTGCTGAAATATATAGAAGTTCCTAAATGAATATATCACAATTGTCCCCGAACCCTCATATTGAACTTCAGCGAGAGCCGGGCACTGAGTTATGAATCGAATTGGAAATGTCAAAAGTTTGATCATGAAGTAGGAAGCTAACGATCGCAAGAATGGCTGAGATAGGTTTAATTTGAATTAGTTCTAACTGTAACTGCTAGCTCGTTATTTGTGGTAAAAAGATAAACGGGTTTAAATTCTGTCAGTTGATGTCGATCAGTACAATTTTACACCCGAAAATATCTTGAAACAAATTAACCAAGTTATGAATTCAGGTAATGTCTCTGAAAATTAGCACGAGCTGTGAGGAGATTCATCACACTGAGCTTGACTTTTGCGCCAATACAAATTCGACTAACCTCATGAAATGTTCTTTTCAAAAATACTATGAAATCAAACCACGCTTAGAAATAATACCTCAAAGTCATTCCACGCCTGCAAACTTGGAAAATTCGTTTGTATACCAGAGCTTTTAAAATATTGAGTTACTGTCTCCTTAATTCTCTCCCCACTTTTACACAGTACGAGTCTTTCAGAAAGCCAGAAGTTGGAAGCAGAAATCTCGTTTGACTACGTATTAACGGAAAACTATGTCCAAATTTCTTTCTTTAATAATTGTCAGTCACAACAACAAATTATCGGTCAATACTTATACTGGCCGAACCATATTCTTAAAAACATGAAGGACTTTTCTCGGCTTTCATTTATTACTCGAGATACTGCTTAGTAAAAATAGCATAATACCTTTGTCTGAGATTCCGAATAGAATAACTTGCCACTAATTACATTGGTCCTGCTCTTTCTAAATTCAAAAGGTTGTTCTGGAAACCGGTGTTGACCTTTCAAATTCCTATTTCATTCTAGAAAATGAAATTACAAGTAGTTTTCGCTGAAGTACCAATTATTGGTAAGGCTCTTTTAATTTCTAAGTTATACATTTTTGGGCGAGCGAAGCGTAGCGAACGAAGTGAGCGTAGCGTAGCGAAGCACTTATATTCCACTTTATTGCATTTTGTCGCCAAATAGTTGCCAAATAGTCGCCAAATAGTCGCCAAATTGTCCGAAAATTTCTGTTTATCAACAAGCCCGACTCCATTGACAACCCAACCATTTTTGGCTGCTAGCAAGGCGGACATAGTCCACTCGT